>JAHREE010007302.1:1549302-1562662 GCA_033628505.1 Tringa tobata
CCTCACCAGTGCTGAGTACAGGGGCACAATCACCTCCCTACTTCTGCTGGTCACTATGGTGCTTTAAATGCAAGGTCTAGGCTACTACTGAGATAGAGGTTTACCTTCTATCAGAGGGTCTTCTAGAGGGCGTTTGCCTTCATGGGAGAGCAGGGAGCCTGGGTACCACTCATGGAGAGCCACACAAGGTAGGGGCTCTCAGGGGAGCAAGCACCTTACTCTCCTGAATCAGGCTGGTTTCTGCCCATTTTGTTTCTGTGGTGACCCTCTCATTCCCATCCCAAAGATGAGTGACAACCTGGCAAGCACTGTGACCCCTTGCCTGATCCATGGTCACAAAAACATCACAAAAAGATCCCACCACTGCAATCACAAATGCATTACGTTCAAGTCTAAAGAGCAAAATTTTGTGCCAGGTGGGCAGATTATTTTTTTTAGGGAAGGATAATGTTTAAATCACTTATTTTCTGCAGAAATAACCCTTTAAAAAGCAATCCGAACATCTTCTGCACCCAGCGACTTTTCAGGAAACCTAGTGCCAAGCTGACCAAGCTGGGATTTCCTCCGGGTGTCTCGTGACATTAGCAGATATGCATTTAAAGATGTCACATTCATAAAAGAGCAAGAATGTGACCTGACTGAAGCAGGCACTTCCCAGGCTGTTTATCACCCTCCAATAAATGAATGAGAGTGTTTGATGCTTACAGGCTCTAACAAGATCAGAAGGGCACTCTCTGGGACTGCACCAACTGCCCTGCTCTTCCCAGAGAGCACAAAAGTGCATGTCCCAGGGACTGACACACAGGCCAGCGAGCAGCTCATCATCCCAAAGGAAGCTTTACGTATCACCTGGCACGGCCCATCTCTGAAATGCATCCATTGCTGCATTTCCAGGATGTCCCTGTTAAATAGTATGTGGCAACACCACGCAGCAGTTCCATACTGGGAGGGAGGGAGGCTGGCACAGCTATCTAAAACTGCCAGGAGAAATTAGCCCAATGCCAGCCTTTCTGCAGGACATAGGCTCCCAGCCTTCACCAGTCTGACTGTCATGGCTGATTTAGGACCCAAGATTTTAATTATTGCCTAAAAAACAGCAAGCAAGATTTTTTCTGCCTGTGTTAAGGATTGACCCACATGCACCCCCAAAAACTAAATCTATATGTGAAGGGATGGGAGAGGTTTCCCAGCTAAGCACTTCATTCCCAATGCTGTTATCTATAGTAACGTGTTCAGTCTTCATACGGTGCTCACAAAAAGTAACAGATAAGGAAAAAAGATGGCACATATAAAATTTCTCATAATATTACGTAAAAAGTTTTATCAATGGGCCTTCAGAATTCTAAAACAGATGAAAGCTGCCTGAAACTAAAATAGTTAAGGTGTGTAACAGAAATGTTAAGTGGGAGAACAAGAAGAATGAAAATAACTTAATATCATGAGTTACCTTGTGATGTCCCAATGCCGAGCACAAAAAACAGGCACTCAATGACAGAGAAAGAGAAATACAGAGGAGGTGATGGGGCAGAATTCTTTTCTGGGATCAGATATGTTCCCTCCCATGTAGACAGAATGCTTAAACCACGGACATCTTCCTATGAGTCTTTAACAGGGCCTAATTTAGGTTTTACACTATGTATGGCTATGCACGTGGCTGCAGAGAGCAATTGAAAACATCTTAATGAGGTACTTGGGCTCCTTATATAGTCCATGAAGAGAGCTGGTGACTGACAAACAGCTGAGAAAGCCTGGGAGCGATCAGAGCAGCTCTGCTCTGTAGAAAACACAAAGCACAGCACGGTATGAACTTTCTCCCTTCAGGCAGGAAATAATTGCCTGCCTTCCCAAACCAGGGCACTTCTGTGCCTGCATGTCACTGGATGAAGTTTTCAGCTGAGCAAAGCACAAAATAGAAATTAGCCACTTTCAGGGTTAATCAAGGTAGGATGGAGGCTTTCCAGGTTGCTCTTTAGGGTGCATATACCCCCTTGCACTTTGCTGACCAGCCTTACCCATGCAAGGCTCTGAGGAATGGCTTCTTAGAGAGAAAACCTATATCTGGTGGTGAATTCAAGGTCCTGGGGCCAGAGTTGTTTGGGATTTTGCTGTTAACTGCATCCCTGTGCTCCCAGACTGAGAAACTGGGTGCTGAGGGAAAGAAATTACCAATCTAATTTCCTCCTGTGATAACCCCACCTGGGCAAGGTGCTGACCTGGGCTGTCTCCAGCAGCAGAGACACCATTTTGGACTCCTTGACATTCCCACCATGAGGAAGGGGCCAGTGATGCCGCCCAAATCTGTGAGGTGCCCAGCCAGAGTCATGTCCCATCCCGTAATGCAGGTTTTTCTGCGCTGCAGCAGCCGACTATTTCCAGAGATCCAGAATGAATGTTACTATTAGACATAGACCTAAAGACACATTAAAACATAATGAAGTGCCTTAATCACCCTTTACAAGCTAAATTTATCACTGGGAACCCTGTAAAATGAAAGTGAAAGAGCAATTCCACAACAACGCTTACCCAAGACAGTTTGAGTGATATTATTTGTTGTTAATGAATGGCAAATTCATTGCTGTCTGATCCCCATGAATGAAATTTCTGGGAACGTGGAGCAAGGGTCCGGGGCTGCACAGGAAACATTTTGCAATCAGCTCACAGCACCTGCTTAAACTGCCTGGAAGCTTGGTTACACCGATGTCCTAGTGCCCAGACACAGCTATCCCTGCCTCGAAATCCTCTGCTAACCTGGGGCTCAATAGCTTTCTGGACCCTCCAGATTCAACTGACTCCAGCAGCAGGATTTTCCTTCACAGAGCCCAGGGGGAGAGCACAATGATTTCTGCAGCTTCTTTAATGAAGCCAAGACATCTCAGCCTAAGTGATATCTTCCCCTGCATAGTTAAATATTTGACAGTGGCTAATATTCACGGTAAGTACCCTAAGTACATGATGTCTGCTGGGCTGCTGAGGTCCCAGCAATACCCTGAGTAAGCAGCACCTGTAAGGCTGCTGTCCCTGTCCATGTGCATCCCCACCAGACGATGCAAAGCACTGAGGGCTTCTCACCTTTCCTCTCCCCATCTCCCCACAGCACTCTCAGAGGTCCCAGCACTCCAAACCTGAACTGAACTGAACACCATGAGCTGAAGCCAAAGAGCAGCACAGGCAGACATCTCGCAATATCCCTCTCTCCCGGGGGCTGGCTGCTTGGGCTGTGAATCTAGAAAACTCCATAGACAAGGCAGAAAAGCTCTTTGCTCAGATTGACTTGAGGTCTCCGAGGGCCTATGGGCTGGGGGAGCACCCAACTGCCCCTCCAGCTGAGCAGAAGCCCTTGCCTCCAACTCTCACCAAAAGCATGTCCACTGGGCAAACCAATGCAAGCAACTCCACAGGGGGAGTGAGTTAAATAGGTGGCTCTCAAGCCCAGATCGACCAGGCATCTTCATATTCTCCTGTTCCCACCTCACGTGTGCCCTTTTTGTGTGCCTTTCTACCTCTTTGACCATAAATTTAAGTCCACGTGCTTTAAGACACCCAATCTTTGTTCTTTGCCTGCTCGAGACCTGGCCACTGCAAAGCTGAACTTTTCTTCACAGGGCTAATTTCTGCACAAAGCAGCAGGGGCAGGATGCACTCTCAAAGGGTAAATGTTTTAGGACGGTTCCAATGGACATTATAGGAAGCCTCAAAGCACAGCTGGAAAGGTCCAGCTCCCTGCTTTACCACTGATTCACTGCATGAGCGTGGATAAATAAATCATTTCACCTCTTTCTGCCCCCATACAAAAAGAACTGATGGTGCCTTTCCTTTGTCAAGCACCGTGAGATCTCAGGGTAAAACACACTCAGAGTTTTATTAATTCTTCTTTTGGGCTCTTGTTATTACGGTGATCTGTGTGGTCATGCACCTTTGAAGTAAATATCAGCAGGAAATAGAAAAGAGAGCTCCCCAGCATCCAGGGATCAGACAGTCCCATCGATTGCAAATACACAGCCTCATTTAAATGAGTGGGTGCTGCACACACACAGCAGCTGGGATGGCCTGCTCCTGCTGTGGCTCAGCTAGATGTCCTGAGTAGCCTCCTGGACACACATCCAATCAAACTGATGGCGCGGGAAAAAAAAAATCTCTCTTTATACATTTGCAGCTCTGCCATTATTAAAAGCCGATGGTGTAGCGTGACCTTCCTGCCAGGAGACGCTGGCTAAGCTGTGTATTTTCCTTGAGGGTCTCATATATCGTCCTCTTCTGAAACGCGGCCGAGGCAGGTAACTGTTTGTTAGGCTGTGTGCTGTGCACCTACTGGAAGATTGTACAAATACAGCATCTTCTCGTCCTTGAAGAGCCTATAAATAAATGGGCTCTTACCTTGACTGCAGGCTGCAGCATTAGTCAACACTCAAGCAGTTCATTTGTAAATTTGTACACAATAGAATCCTAGACACTTGAAAAAGCAGAATGTACCTTTTTTGTGTGCGAGTGGATTTAGCGCTTGAGCAAACTGCCGGACTAATAGGTTGGGAGACCAAAGGTTCGTATTTATCCACAGCAACACAGCTCAGACAGCTGTGGTGTTTTTCCTCCCTCCTTTGCTGCCCCAGCAACGCCTCCAGAGCCTCCCAAGGATGCTGAAGGGACCCTGGCATCCCCCTCCCTCCACAGGGTGGTTGTATCGCGTGGTGGCTGTCCACCCCTGGGACCTGGCTTTTTTATCTGGCCTTGCAAACTGAGAAATGACAGATCTCCTCCCACCATGTATCCCCTTCCTACCTCCCTCCTTTGGTCTGGCTTCTGAATGGAAAACTTAAGGTTTGTCTTGTCTAGTTCCGGCTACTCAGCATACCTGAAAAAGAAGTCCAAAGCAGTGCACAGGAGCTGGACGTCAAAATAGAGTATTTCTCTGCTGATCACTTGGGGTTTAATACACAATGGTTATAATATTATTTTTTTTTCCCTAGCTTTTATTAGCCTTATAGCTGGATGACTTAATTTATCCCTCATTGACTATCTTCACTCTACCACTTCAGTAGTTTATATTATTTATGGTTTTGCCACTTTGAATTATTTAATTTTGCAAAGTTGCCTCTGCGATTTCTGGCAGTCCCACTGTACAGGAAAGCAAGGGACAAAACAAAGAGAGGCCTCAGCCTCATCACCTACATGAAACGAGCCCAGACTGATCGATCTTGTCTCATAAGCCTTGGTGGCATTGTGTAGGATCCTGCGTTATTACTGAGGGCCAAGGACAGACTCTGCACAAATGCCTCTGAAGGAAGAATTAAAAACCATCACACGCTTAGTGAGGCTAAATGAGTATTCAAATTGGTTAATAAAAAAGTAATGAGGAGTGCCTGCAGCCCTGAACCACCTAAAGAAAATCAACAAATGCCAGCTACAATGCAAACACTTTCCGCGGTCGGCAGTGGGGATTTCAAAACAAGGCAGGGAGGGCTTGTGGGAATGGCAGAGGGAAACGACACAGGAATCGCAGCTGCTGGAGGAAGCGGAATGGAAAACCATGAGGGAATTTTTTCACTGAAAGCAAAGACAGAGCCACTGCAAGGAGCTCCCAGCCAAAACAGAGCACAGAGCCAGATTCCTGCCCCAGCCTCCCCGAGGAGTTCCAGAAGAAAAACCTCACCTGGGTATTGTATGTTTTCCTTGAAAGCTGAGCAACCGCCTGCCAGGCTTCCTCCTCCAGCCCGAAAACCCTTTGAAAGCAGGATCTCTCAAGGACATTTTCGTGTTTGGGTTCAATTTCTTTGAAGACAACTTCAGGCTGCCGGAGGGATGCTCCATCACCATGCATGGTTTCACAAAGATCATGCCCCCATTGCATCATAGTGGTCCTGCAGAATGGGCCAGCTTGGGATGCTTATCCCAGGGCTCGCCTTCCCTAGAGATATGGGGATTTAGAGCACATGAGGCTCCCTTCCAGGGAACAACTCTGCCCTTCAGCTCTCCCATTCTTCAGATGAGCAGACTTCATCTCTGGTGCTTCCTATCTCCTTCCATCAATGGTGGGAACTTAAATTCCGTGTCTAGTGCTGGAATAGCTAAAGTTGGTGAGATGCCTGCTACTCAAGGGAAAACACTGTGGTGCACAGCACTGGAATAAGCTGCCAAGCCACCATCTCCCTTGGTTATCCCAGTGGGATGAAGGAGAGGAGGAGGTGATGGTGGATAGGTGTGTGAAGAGAACTACATTAGAAACTGGGAAATGCTCGTGTACCCTGGAGACCATATAAGTATCTATGACAAGACAGTGAGAATAATTAGCTCGACAGCTGTGGGTACTGATCAGGAGCATTTTTAACAGCAACCTGTCATGTTTGGGTTTATTACTACAGTCCAATGAGGTGTGATGACATTTTTCCTGGTACTGGCTTTCCTTCCAGGAAGCATTGAGGTGCACTTACATTTCAGTATGAGGGTCCTTGGCATATTCTGTCCCTCATTTAAAACCCAAAACACCTTTTGAAAAATGACAAGCCAAAGAACTTGAGTCTAACAGACCTGTGGGAATAAAGGCTGAGTCTGCAGGGACCACGGTGTTAAAGAGTAAATGAGCTCAAAAACAGACCAAGCAAGCTTTAAAATGCATACTTCAAGGGATAACGGGATTTCCTGGCCTTCCAGGCTCAAAATCTTTCCCTCGGCAGGCTCTCTTATGTTATTTATCTCTTCTGCTCAAGAACAGAGCAGACAAACTTCAAAATGTGAAGCAACAAGGGTGGAAAAGTTGAATGAAGTGTCATACTCGGAGTACCCGAGTTCAAAATGGGGTGACAGTCTGCAGGTTGGCACTTATGTCCTCCCAACACACTCATCTGACATCCTCCAGAACAATACCTTCCTCTTTGCAAGGAGCTCAAGGGCCAACAAGGGAGAGGCAAGTAACATTGACTTTTGTACCACAGCTAGGAATGACAGAAAAGGAGTGTGAAATAAGAAAATCCTGGAAGACAGCCAGGGAATGTGTTTTCCAGAAACATATAATCTGTAATTGGTCTAATTCTGATGTATTTGTGTCTCCAATTCTTTGTTTCCCTGTTGTCTGTATAACTCTTGATTGGAACATTCGACGTTGCTTTTGTGAGTTCCTAAATCCAATCCTCTCTGATGATGTACATGAATGTGCATCTGATGGATGTTTTCCAGCACCTTTTTGTTGCCTCAATTAAGGGATAATGAACAAGAATTGTTCCTATTTGTAAAACATCTCCTGCTATTTCCTGCTTTCCAATTGGTTGGACAATGTATCTTAATTAAACACAAAGCCTTGTAATGTCTTCCAGGGGAGAGAGACCAAGACTGGAAACAGAGGAAGAAAAGGAAGAGGAGGAGGAGGAAGGGAGAGGTGAGGGGCAAATACTTTCAGTGACTTGCTTGTGGAGACATATTTGATTTGTTGCAGTAATGGTTACACCTTGCAATTTTCCCCAAGTCTGATAGTGGGAGAATGGATAAGGACATCAGACCAGTCCCCGCTCAGATCCATAACTCTATAGAATACCAAAACAGATGCCTCAGGGAATAAGAAATGAGATGTCTACACGCCTTTCAGTTTTAGTCACCAGACAAAATCCAGTTCATCTCCCAAGGTACAAAGAGAAATAACGATCACCTGAACACATGCTAGGTCCTGTGTGACGTAGGCTTAGAGATAGCACATAAGAAGAAAAAAATAAATAAAATAAAATATTAAATAAAATGAGAATACACCACACTGTATCTAACACAGCAGAGATATGGAGGAAAGATGAGGTCACGAATTTTTACTAAATTCATCACTTTGGGTTGATATATGGCAGGGTGGGTAAAGTTCTCTTTGCACTGTCGCTGTTGCTGTTTGAAGGGAGAGAGGGCATGCCATGCCATCCTTCACCAGCACACGGTTCATTCGATTATATGATTTTGAATCAAATCCGTGCGGATCTGAGCACAAGCATAAAATATGCAATTTCATGTTTTAGGCCAATTAAAGGTATTATAGTGTGTCGTCTATTCTGCCCATGGAAAAGCAGCTTTAGCCTGATCTTTAGCCTCTGAGATCTCCTTCGTCACACGATCAAACATGTCTGTTTTGTCCTCTTTGGTTAAAACCTGCAGCTTTGAGCCCTAATTCTGTTAGATCAGCTGCTCCTCCTGCCTGGCCTGCGATTTCCAATGAACGGCAGGGTGTGACATTTGCGGGGAGGATCGGATTATGCGCCACGATGCCATCGCTGAGTAATCGGATTCCATCCGCCCTTGGTACTTGCTGCCTCTGCCAAACTTTCCCCTCCGCAGAGGACGAGGGGCAACCGCAGGAAATCCTCACCCCGCGCAGGGAGCCTGGCCCCTGGTTTAAGTGGAGCCATATGTATAATGCTTTACACACAACGCTGGCAAAGGAGGGAGGTGATAAAAGTCTTTGGAGCCTGTGTCACCCATGCAAATATTGCCTGTGAAAGGCAAGTCTGTCTCCTTTGACACTGCTTGTAATCCTGATGTCACTTCTTCTTCACTCCCTCTCGCACACAGTGTTTATTTTGTCACGGTGCATCTAACACAAGACTAAAACCGTGCGGGGCAGCAGAATTTTGCACGTCCTGAAGCCAAGTCTTCATCCCCACAGAATCTGTATGTTTAAATATAGAAATGGGGAGGCATGACAGAAAGATGAGGGAATTGCATCTGGTCTTTGTCATCCTGATATAACACTGCCGTGGCATCTGTGAGCTGAGAGCAGCTCCAGCTGAAATAACTGGCCAACCCTTCCTGTCTGCTGGGATATCCCAGGCAAACCCATGCCCTGAGCTCTGCTGTTTCTTTATATTTGCCCCAAGGAAGCTGGGAGTAAATATTGGATCTGTGCAGAAAAAATATTCCATTTGCTCTAGTGTGCCTAATCCATCTATAGCTGAGAATGAGGCGACACCAATAGATGTTAAACTCCATGACTTAGTGTGGATAAAAGAAGGCACGTTAACCCATCTGGATCCTGGCATCATCTTTTGATGACAAAATAAAGAGCAGCAGCATAAGCATCTCCCATTGCTCTGCTTAAAAGCCCCAATCTGCAAGCACCTTGCCAGATAAGAAAGAAGAGCTGGATTTCCATGGTCCCCTCAAACCCAAGCTTCTCTGAAGCTGCCAGCGAAAGGATGGGCTACTTTGTTCTCTCTGTTGATACCATGTAAAATGTGCTTAGGTACTCTAGAGATGGAGGCTCCTGTAACAAGGAGATAAGCTCGAGGTAGTGGTGGCTCTGGTGATAGGGACGGGGATGTTTGAGTGCTGGACACAATGCTGGGGCTCTCAGGAAGACATCAAATGGGCTGATAAGGATATTCCCCATCCAGGCAGAGCGGAGACCTGGTGGTCAGACCTTTATCTTTCCCCCCACATGGGCTCCCTGCTCTTCTTTGTGATAAAAAGCCTTGTGCTTAGACCAAGGAAAATAAAAAGAGCCAAACATCCCTGAGGCTCTCCTTCCTCAGGAGGGTACCATGCCAGCTTGGTGCTCTTTCCCCTCATCCCCTCCTTTCCTTCTCAACACCCTGTCTTTTCCTGGCTCCTCCTCTCCTGTCCCTGTTCCTCCTGCCTGTGGCTTGCCTCAAGAGTCAGCAAAGCTGGGGACATCCTACGTGGGAGCATGGCTGCTTTGCACACAGGAGATGCCATAGGGTTTCTTCTTTTTTCCACTGCAACTTAAAAAAAAATAATTCTGCTAGCCACTCAATAATTAATGCTTATGAGCACTGATTCAGCATGTCAGGAAGAGAATTTTGCACTCTTATTGTAGTCTTTTGTAATTGAATCTTATGCTGTTATATTAGTGTGGCCCCAGGTGAGTATGCAATAGCTGAGGGGGGAAAAAAAGGTAAGATAAAGGAATTACAATAGAGCCAAGTTAATGTGAGAACAAGGCAATGTCTTCTGTGCCTCAAGGTGTTAAGTTAATCTCTGATAAGTTATTAACTTATTAATGGGCTGAGAAGGGATGAACTACTTTTTATCCAAAGTCCCAAGTGCTCCTCGTTTTCTTCCACATACTTCTCCTTGTCAACTAATTCTCCTTCAGCGCTGCTCCCCCATTGCTCTGCCCCCCTTCCTCCACATATCCTGTTTCACCCGTAATGAAACCCACTCAGAGGAGCTCCTCTGTGGAGCGATCACATCGTGCTCAAAGCCTGGGATGTGGGGACTTCAGGAAAGATTCAGGGGCAGAAACTGAGAGGATGAAAGCTAAAGAAAACTTTAGACAAGGTTCTAATTAATCTCTCCTCCTGTTGTTGACCCATCACTGATGCGGAAAAGCAAAAGGAGAGGTCAATGGTCTTTGGATTAAACAAAAGTACTTGTAGGTGTGCACCTCCACCCCAGCTCTCAGTCCAGCACTGGCTTCACAGGGAGCATTGCTGCACCTGGGGCACGATGTGTGCTGCATTATCTGAGACCATGGCATTTGCCAGCCCATCTTCTGAGGTTGTCTTCTTCTTCATAGTTCTCACTGGTTTCAGTGTCTCCAAAACCGGAGGAGGAGTTTAAAATTGATGAAATGGGATGAAATTTTGAAAAGCTCAGGGAAAATCTTCTGTTGAGGAAAGAGCGATGGACAGGTTCCAGCTTACTCTTGGCGGGATGTAATTTCTCCTCATAGTTGGATTTGCTTTGCCACTGAACTGTCTCACTCGTCCTCTCTTTTAAAGGCATGGTGATATGAACTGCTGTGCTGGAAGGGGGCTTTTCCTCACTGTCCCCATTGCAGAGCCTCAGAGCAGCTACTGGAAAGCTTGCACTTTCTCCAGGTCTCTTCTGCGAAGGAGGGGCATCTCCCAATGGTGCAATGAGGGTGTATTAAGCTGGTGATCACAAGTTTTAAAGCTCCCTTTTGAGTGTGGTTCAACAAGGATGGATCCAGGGTCTCTGCCCGGTGCCATTCCCTTCATCTGGCCAAAAATGGGAAAAAAATTGATTTAAGGGTGCTGGGGCATGAGTGGCCTTTCCCTTTGCCCAGAGGTGCAGACTACAGAGGGTCAACACAACAGGCTTCTGACATCCTGACCAGACCAGAGACCTCCCTGCAACACCCCACCAGAGCATGATGCTGTTTCTCCGGTGTTAAAAATTAACTGTGCTTTCAATCTTCCCTTCCAAGCTCAGACACTGATGCTGAGGTTGCAGGAAGCAGATAAAAAAGGATACTGTTCATTATAATCTGCAGAAGACAATGAAGCTGATAATTCTTCCACGTGAAAAATCAGTGACCTTTCAGCTGGGGAAAGGCACAGGACATCCACCTTAGCACAAAACAGGAGGGGGTTGGAAAATAACCAGCAGCCAACTTTGGAAAAACACCCAAGGGGTCTCCTTTGAATCATCTGAGGCTTCAGCCTAAATCTTTCTGTTTGCTCGTAGACAGGTTGGCATCTCTGTGCTGCTGCTCCTGCTGCACGGGGTAGAGAGCTCACCAGACCATGAAAGAGATTGTGATAAAGATACACTGACTGCCATCCTCCTTCCACTGGAAACAGGCTCAGCTTCATATCCAGATGACATCTCAAACACCAGCACCAAAGAGGGGGGAGGAAGGGGGTTGCTCTTTCTTTGCCCTTTCTGTTTTTGGTATTATGAGTATTATTTGCAATTATTTATTGATAAGGCAACTTCTTGGATATATAAATAGAGGCTAAAGAAGTCCCCTTCCCCCTCCCTGCTTCAGTGCAGGCACCTCTTTCATGCTGCACCCAAGCTGGTCGAATTGTTCGGTAGATAAAAGCCTTTGTTGAAGATTCCCCTGCATTCCCACTTTGTGAGCTATTCCCATGCCAGTTCTGCTTTCCAGCAATATCAGCTGTGCATATAAATTTTCAGACTCATCTGGATGAATTCGCTTCTGCCAGCCGGCTGTTTGAAAGCATTCCCTGAGACCATGTGCCGTTTGCTCGGCGGAGACTGGCTGGCACTGACATTCCCTGGGATGCTGCTGTCCTGCCAGGATGCAATGCACTTGTCACCATGAAGGGGAAGGGGTAAAATACCTTTCATCTCCAGGGCTTGCCCAGTGTAGGCTAGTTCATACACAAGAATCTTCTAGTCTTTGCCAGGTGACAGCAGCTTCAAGATGATCTTCTGTCAGCTGAAGTTCATAATTCGTGCCAGCCTCATGGGAGGGTACCATAGGAACCGTTACCAAAATACTTTCTGTGTCATGAAAGCAGTTATACTCAGTAAAGCAAGACTGGGTCTTGCAGACATCCAGCCAGCAAAAAGCAATGACCTACAGATAACCAGGTTAAATCTGCATTCTGTCCCAGATGCCTCACGAAACCTTTGGTGTGATGCTTCACTGGGTCTCAGTTCTCCCTCTGAAAATGTGGGGGAAATAACAGCATTGTCCCACCTCACCAACGCGCTGTCAGGATGAATACCTCAGTGACCAAGGTCCTCACATCCTGCAGCATCAAAGGCCACCAAACACTTAAGAGAAACAGTTTTGCTCCAAGAAGGCAATATAAGCATAGCCAGGGATAGAAAAAAAGGGGTTTCCTGTTTCAGAGAGTAACTCTGGGGAAGAATAAAGGAGACACTGCACATCCTACCAACCCCAATCCAAATTATCATTCCCATTCAGGCTTATGAAATGTTGAGATCTGTAAGCATTTCATGAAGAGTTAGTGCTTGGCCAAATACCCAGGAATCAAAACGAAACTGTGAAAACCTGAAAACCTCATGGTTATGACCACCGTATAAACACAGAGAAGCAATCCCTGACCTCCCCCCCCCATACCTCATTGTCCGCCGGAGATAATCATCCAAGCAGATTCCCAAGTGGCGAAATCTGGTGATGAATAGGAGGCAGACCTCCTCACAGACATGGGAACGCAGGCATCCTGTGTGTTTTCTGCCTGAAACCATAAATCATCCACAGCATTATAATGGCTGGAGAACCGATAAACGCTCCCTGCGAAGCTAAGCAGGAATCTGAGGCCTCCTTTAAATGCAGGAGTTGGCATCAGGTAGCCATTGTACAATTTTTCCACGTGCTGACTACTTGTGCAAAGAGTCTAATTGTGTGAGGAATACAAACCACAACACTGGTTTACCGTCTTCCTCAGTTCAAAGGACGTTGACATTGCCCGAGCTGGAGAAAGTAATAGGGCCCAAGTGACCACCACTGGACTACAGCAAAAAAGGAGTGCAGCCCGAATTTGCATCTGCAAGAAAAAGCTGGTCACACAGCTTTTGGTTTGGAGCTATCTCATGTCTGGCTCGTTCACCTAAATAGACCAACTCCTGAAGGTGCTAAGATAGTATCATGAATGGAGCCCATCACACAGGAGTAGTTCAAATGCAGGTTTGATTT
>JAHREE010007302.1:1571963-1651520 GCA_033628505.1 Tringa tobata
TTCACAATCCCATTACTGTTACTCACTCATCAAAGTGTAGATCATGTCGTAGATCATCTCACTGTCTCAGGCTTGTAACGCAGCTCAACCAAGCTACTCTTCTGGAGAAAAACTTTGTCCCATTGGTTACTTCCAAGGTCATGACACCTAGTAACAATATAAGAGCAGCCTGTCATATAGGATGATGTGGACTTCTTATACACTCTATCTTCAGGATGTGTTTGTCAGCAGGTCATGGTCTGCTTGTGTCTATTGTATAATCAGAAGGAGCAAGCAAGAGATGAAGGGAAGTGTTTTCTCTGTGTGCCTGCATCCATCCAAGGTCAGCAAAATCACTAACAGACTGCCCCCTTAGCCAGAACTGATTGAAGGTGAATGTAGAAGATCTGATTGGCATTAGTGGGTTCTGGATAAATGGAGCTGTTCGCCTTGGGATCGTGAGTTCAGAGGAAGGTCAGTTCACTGTTGACCACCATTCGTTAGCCTCTGGCAGCGACTCAACAACTTCTGTGAAATAAGAAGCCAGTCTTGGCTTGGGTCCCAGTGGAATGAGCATCGGTGTCGTTGCAGTTGCTGTCCTTGCTGGACTTTTGGCTGGCTCCACAGGGAAATAATGAAGCAATTCAGAGAGCCCATCCTCACAGCTTAGCGCCTTTCTGGGAGATCACCCTGGAGTAAAAGAGGGGAAGTTTCTGCTGTGTCTCCATGTAGCTAGGCACAGAAATGGCTGCTGGGCTCCAGTTCTGGTTAATGGGTGAAGACCAGACATCGCCATCAAAGACTTAAAGAAACAAAAGCTCAAACTGAAATGGGAGAGGTGGTAGAAAGGTGGAAATCTCCTGTGGCAGAAGTTAAGAGAAAGGCAACCAAAATGACTGAAGAGCAGCTGACATGGGGACAGGAGGTGGATGGTGAGGTTAGGGACTTTGTGAGGACCCCTCTCTGCCCCATGACTGTTGCCTACCTTTGGCGTTGAAGGGCGAAGGAGACGAGCCTTTACCACCCTCCTAGCCCCCTTTGCCCCATGCCCAAAGCAGGTGCAGGGTCTGCAGTGGTAGAGCTGTCTTATAGCCCTCCTGTGTGCTCCTGCATTGCTGTGGCCACAAAAAAACCCGAGGAGGGAGGGAAATACCAGCCAAATTAACCATCCAGGTGGCCTGTAGGTCTTAAATTGAGCGTCCTGGTATATACTGAAATAAACGTAACAAACCAGGTCACTATCACTTGCATGAAATTCACTTATTGTTTTAAATCATCATTATCACCATCATAATTAAAATCAAGCAACAGCTTTGAGAAACTAATGAATATTTTTATACGTGAACTTATCACAGGAAAGGGGGGAAAAGCGTAAAGTGAAAATGTGCCTGTATTGCTAATAAATATTATTGGAGGGACTCCCAGCTTTTCACATTACCACAGTGTGATATGACAGCCTATAATGGATTACTCAACTGCCCGAAGCCATTGTAGGAATAAATCCCTTTTAATATTCATGTGCGGTCTTTGAGAAAATAGATGTAAGCAGTTAATACTTTTCTATAGACAAAACAATGCAGTTTATCAAAACAAAATGTGTGCTTGAAAACAAAAATCGCAAAGCTCCTGGACTCATTCTTTTTTGCAAAGCAGAAAAAAAAGGACCCCCCAAAAAGACAATTTGGGGCACAATGGTGCACAGAAAGGAAGATGAGGAAGAACAGGATATTAGCAAGGGTTGGTAGAAAGGGGGAAAAGGCATAAAGAGAGATAATAAGTAGTTTGTGAATCTGTGGCTGTAAACAGGGCACCGAAGGAGGGTATTGTGGGAAGAAGGTGCTGGTTGGCAGTGGGGCTGCTGGTTGCCCTATAAAACACTAATTAAGACAGGAGAGAGTATATGGGTGGCAGAGCAGGCACCTGCCAGGAAGGAGGCACAGTGCTCTGCAAGGTGTAAAGATGCTAGGTGATGTTAGGGCTTAACTGTGTTTATAGGAGGGTAAAGCATAGAGTAAAAGAGGTGAACAGGAAAGCTTGTGTGGGGCCAGCTGAGGGCTGCTCCCTCCCAGCCCTCTGCTCCATCTTCCTGCTTTTCCTTTTGCAGCTGATCTATAAAACCTGCCAGGTTTTCATCTCTGGTTTGTTTGGGGTTTTCTTTCTCCCTTTGCACAGCGGAACAAGGGAAGCAGCAGTGAAGAGGAGCCTTTGTGCCTTTTTGTGTGGTAGGGAGCGAGGGAAATGGAGGTTACCCCTTCCTGCCCCAGCTCTTTGTGGGCAGTTGATGCTTGGAGGGAAAACCAGAAAGCAAAATCCTTTCAGGGACTGGAGGGAATAGCTACAGCCTCTCAGAGGTGAGGGGGGCAAAAGTGAGAGACTTGATCTTACAGAACCAGATGCAGCTGAGGTGTGAACCCAACTTTTATTCGGATGCCATGATGTGTGGCTATAAATGGCTGTAGATGCATCTGAAACGGTGAGGGAGAGAGAGGCAGAAACCCTTCAGTTCCTCTCCTGCTGTGAGATCTAGGCAGCAAAGACAAGCTTAAATTGAAGCATCAAGAATAAATAAGGCCCCCCTGGGATTCATGCTGCTTTGATATCTGTGGCTGCCTTGTGGGCAAGAGTTGACTCACACATGCCTTGTGTTTGCCCATGTTCAGAGAGTGCCTGTGATGACACACTTTGCCCCTGGCACAACCACAGCAAAGGCAGCTTGGGGTCTGTCTTGGAGAGGATAGACATGGCCCAGACTGAAGGAGACACCATGTTCTTGAATCAAATTCAGCTCAAAATGTACCCCAAGAGGCTGAGACTGCTCTGAACGCTGCAGGACTTGGCCAAAGTCATGAGTCTGCAAAGACCCACAGGGCACTTAATTTGACTTTCTTGCCAAGTGTCACTGGCTTCCATGTAGCTCCTTGGAGGAATTCAGGATGGCTGCGTGCTGAACCAACCACAACACCCTGAGAAGTTCCCATTCTTGAAAATACTCTAGCACGGCAAGCAAAGGGCACTACTTTTCAAGATATCTGGTTTTACAGCAGTAATTCAAATCATCAAGACAGGAAAAAATATATGAACTTACCATGTTAGCATGTCGGACCAATTCACTCAACTTGCTCAGATTTTATTCTCATGTTATGTTCATGGAACAGTGGGGTTCCCCATCTGGGCAAATCTTCAGCTGTGTAACCATTTACGTTGCCAGCAGTGTTGAAAAGACTCTGTAATTAGAAATATTCCAGGAATGCTTGTAGAAACAATGTTTTCCTACACCTCTTTATTAATTTATTGTAACAGAAAGCTTGTCACTGTAAACACCAGGAGTGTCCCTTTAAATGCCAGATAGTTTTATGGGCTGTATTGGGTGATATGAAAGTGGGCCAATTTTATAGGTCACATTCTTCTTCAAAATGGAATGTGTTCAGGACACAATTGGGAACCAGAATGGGAAAAATTCCTCCCACCCATCTCCTTCCAGCAGAGCAGAGGTGTCTTGCTTTGAAAGGGAAAGAAAAAGTTTCACCTTCTAATTGTTGTATTGAGTAGCTCATTGACTGCACTTTTTGTTCAATACCTTTTTTACCACTCAGATTGTCTAATCAAAGGCTTTTTCCTTCCTTGGTTTAGCTTTGCAGCCTCTAGCATTGATCCAAAATCAGAAACGAAAGAAGAAAACAGGCTCTGGGAAAAGAGAACACAATTAACACCCAAGCAGCTGCATTTTTGGGGTGCCTTTAAACATCTTGCACCTCTCAGTCTATTCTCCCATTCTTTTATTTTCCCTTTTGTGTTCAGGAGGTTTCTTTAAGGAAAGCCTTTATCAGCAGCTCAGGGAGAAGATTAAAGCACCCGTCACAGAGAAACAGGTTACTTTTTGTGTCCGACTTCTTAATCCACTTTATTAAAATGTTCCAAATCTTCCTTCAAGAGGAGAGATCAGAAGGACATTTCCCTGTCACCCCTGGCATGCCTTCCTTCCGGATACTTGTGCTTCATTAGAGGCTGAAAAAAAAACCAAAGTCAAGGCAAGGCAAAGAAGAGAGAACAAGACTGCAGTGACTGGTTAATATGGGATGTGGAGCCTTCCACTTCATGGTCACTGGTACTGCTCTGGCCCCAGGCTGGAAGCAATTGAAAGCTTTTCCCATCTGAAAGACACTTGTGTGAATCAAGTCAGAGATCTCTGACTGTTTTTACCTTTAAGTTTCAAAGAAGAGAAGAACATTTGCAGTGAGCAAAGCTAAACATTCATCCAGTCTGCTGTCCCATTGCTGACAGCAGCATGGGAAAGGCATGAAAAGGGTGAGGATGTTGAATCTGCTTTGCCGTATGCTCTACCTGCTCCCAGAGACCTCAGGCCTATTTCCCACCTGAAATAACGGAGCTCTGTGGTTAATAAACATTGAAAGATTTTTCTTCCATGACATTGTCTAATCTATTTTTCTGCATGTCCATAATCCTTCTTTTCACTAAGATGGCCTTTCCAGAGCAAGGCTGAAGGACATCAGCACAAGCTGCTGCGTATGTGCGTCTGATCTCTAGGAGTGCCCAGTGAGTCATTTTTTGTGAGGTTTAGCTTGAAAGCTTTCATATTAAGACCCCTGGAAACGAAGTGCATGATTCCTTTGAGTGGCCTCTGGAGATGTCTTAGGGAAAACAAGCATAGATCAGGTCTAAACCACATCTTCCATCTACCACCAACTCCTCACCCCAAGATGCTTCATCCCAACCCTCCTTTCCCTTCCCCTCAGGCCTCTCACATTGGATTTTCACAATCTGACTGCCCTAATCTAGAGAAATGGCCACAACACAGTGCAGGAAATAAGTGAGACATGTTGTCTCTGATGGTGGAAAACTAAATTAAGGTCAGGATAGAAACTGCCACAAGTAGCCGTGATAGAGGTCTAGTGAGGTGACTGCCATGATAGCTTTTCCATGTACCCTGTCTTGGATTTAAAAGGCCACTCGCTTTGCATAAGTAGCTGCTGTTTTGTAAGGCACATGTATATGATGCAGACACTCCTCATGCTTCCTCAGGGTACAATTACTTTCTTATCTGTCTTGTACTGCTGTTTCTCTTCAGCTGAAGTAAGTTATACAGCATGAGACTGTAGGGTTAATCTTTTGAGTAGGGGAAGTCCGAAAAGGCTGGAGAAAAACATGGCAGTCTAAGAGAGCAAAGAGCAAGCAGGTGGCATCTTGGCAGGCAGAGACAGAGCGTAAGGTATTCCTGAAAGAGGACCATTGCATTTCCCATCAGTGCTGACTCATAAAATGGCAGGTTCATTAGAGGTGAAATACACAAAAACTACAGCTTGAGCAGTTCCATGCTCTGCAAAGCACCTATGCAATTGGCTTTTCACCTGAATCTTGACTCTCCTGAATCAAGAGTATCAAAGTAATTTGATTCTGAAATGTGTCATCCTGTTAATAAAAACTGCAGTTGAAGGCTACATTTTATTTATTATTCAAATTAGAGTAGCTCTTCGAGGCCTCGGCTGCAATACAGCCGTGTCTATCCACAACTCAAGAGGCACGTCCCCAGAGACTGAGACATCACCAAGGAGATTTCCAAAGGTCCAGGTGTGGGACCCTGTTGATTTCCCTGCACCCCTGACTGCCTCCAACATGCCTTTGCAAAATCCCTTCTCCAGTCAAGACGACTGGCAAACGCTGAGAGAAGGGGAACCCAGAGCTAAGATCCCTTGCAACAGACTGCAGCCACTCAGTGTCACTGCTGTGCCTTAATCACAAGTCATCCCTTTTCCACTTTTATAGCAGGCATACTACTGCATTTTGCATCCACTGACGCTCCTGTTCCAGGTACAGCAGTCTAGCCTGCGGCTATCTTGGTGTCCCATGTTTATCTAGTCTCTCCTGATGGCCTCCACAGCACATTTGCTCTATATTTCAAAGCCTGTTTTCGAGCTGCTTTGAATTCCCTTTGTGCTTAGAGATCCGCCTTGCTCTTCGAGCTCCACGCACCCTCACCGGCAGGGGTTTTTAAAGCAAGGCCGTAGCGGGAAGTTGTCATTGATACGTGATGCAGAACAAAATCCAGCTCGCTCGAATGCGGCTAGATTGGCTCAGCGGGGCTGGCAATAGATGAACTGGGTCTTATCAGCGAAGGGAGCAGATACAGCACAGGAGCAGCATGCAGGGAGCAGATAGGAGTTCTGTGAAAGCCGACGGCCTGGCCGGTGATAGTGCAGGGAGGGGAGGGGTATTTTATTTTTTTTTTCCTGGCTGTTTTTGAGGCTGTTGTTTTAAATCTGGCACCTTTCTGACCACAGCCACTGCCTTAGTGGGGAAAAGGAGTAAAAGTGACAGACAACACGACGGAGGAGTGCTGTGACGAAAGGTCTCAGCGGGGAACGTTTGTCCGAATGAGCCACTGCCTCCCTGGGCGATTTATCCCCTGGTCCAAATGCATTTGCTGGATTTAATGACAAGTTGGTGGCATTTCTGCAATTAATCCTATCAAAGGGAGGCAATTTTACACAGAGCTGGTCCCATATTCCTACCCTGTGTTTTTGTTTATGAGGAGAGGATCTGCCAGCTGTCTCCCAAGTCAGGGCACTACAGTTCATGGCAGTAACAGTGGGTTATTAACCAAGTGTCTTCTCCTGACATCTAAAAACAGCACAGCTAAAAAATACAACCTCAGATTGTCCTAACAAGCAATCTCCAAACTGTAAATATGCAACAGTGAGAGAAAGTATTTCTTTGCCAGTGAAACACTTTTTAATGAGTGGATGGCTCAGCAAATCTTCTATGCAGCTGCTTTCCCTGCTGCAGATACTGAAATTTATGGTAGGAAGGCAGGGGAGAAATAAGCAACAAGGGGAGTGCAGTCCCTGCGTGGTTGGGTTCCACTTCATACTCTGGTTTGGCTGCTCTGATCCTTCTGCAAGTCTCCTTTCCTTGGATAAACCAGTAATGGTCCCATTCACTGGGGAGTTGGAGCCAGGGGCAGAAGTAGCTCCCAGTGCCAGAAATCATGACTTGGCTAAGACAAGAAGGAACAATCCTTCGTTCCAATTGGGGTACCGACGACACACACCTAAAGCTTTTAAATAGCAAGTGCTCTTTGAATACTGATGGTCTCTTTTGAAGAGAGAGAAGCAAAGGGGAAAGAGTCAATGGAGATGATGTATTTTTGCAATTCTGAGAACCTTTTCCATGTTCCCTTCCAATGGATAGGTTCTTAAGCTCTTTATCCTTCTGCCCAATTAAATGACATTTTTGATGAATACTAGTCCCAAAACCAAAATCACAATACCTGGAGGAAGCAGATCCAAAAGAAAAAATCTTCCTTCCTGATGGTGGTGGACTAAGAGGCAAAAGAATAAGCCCAACATGCATTTTCCAGAAAGCTCTTCGTAATGATCATAACTTCCAACAGCAAAGTCCTTTCACAAAACACAATCCTTAGAAATGCTATTAATAGCAAAAACAAATATTAAAAAACACATGAAAAAAACCTATACAAAACAGCACATTCTCAACTGATTTACAAGCCCTCTGAGCTGGTCCTTCAGCCACTCTTCCTGTCATGATGATATTTCTACTCCCCTTGGACCTGAGCTCCCAGCTGGAGGAAAGCTCAAAGCCTGACTTCCCTGTTGGCAGCAATTACTCATCTGGGGAGTCTGCTGTATCAGTGACAGTGCAGAGCAATTCTTGTTCTGACACCACATCATATTTTGAGCAATTTAATAGTCATAAACCCAATAACAGTCACCTCTGACTTTGAAAAAAAAATAAAGCCAACAAAATATCTCTAAAAACTGTTGCTGTTACTGCACCTTGATGTTGCAAACTGAGCCATTCAGTCTGTTAGTTGCTGAGAAAAGGTTCGTCCAACATCATCTCCAAAAGCACTTTCTGATTCATACGTGTTTGCAAAGGCTCTGAAGAGAGACCAGCGGGACACGGAGACTTGAAGAAAGCTCGTGAAGGAACGTGAAGGTCTTGCTGTTGAGGACATAGAGATGAAAACATCAGCAGAATACATAAAATGCTTTGCACCTTCCTTATTTATCCAAAAAGCTATTTTTGTTTATTAAAACCTAGTTACTAGCTGCATCTCGCCAATAACCTGGAGTGCTTGCTTGGTTAATTTAAGCAAGCAGAGCTTTGACGAAGTAATTTTACCGTCCTCGGGGATCTGCCAGCTTATGCCGGTCTTCACTATTTCAGATGAAATTGAGTTAATTTTCGCTGAAATTGCTTCTTAGCAGACAAACACATTCCCCATCATTGCAAGCTTATGCCTCTGCAGCTCTATTATTCTTTAATTTACACACCCCGGCAGCGAGGGATTAATGCCTGAGACATACAAAAGGCTACAGTGTGGAGAGGAGAAGGGAAGGAGAGAGAGAGAGAGAGTGTGGAGCTCTGCAGGGAATAGGTAATGGTGTTTCAGTTTTATAGTCAAAACATTTAAAGTTTGGCATTAATACGGAGTCAACTCTTGTTGTCCTTTCACTCTGGAAATGCATCCTCTAAAGTCTCGAGGCAGAAAACATCTCAGCCACTCAGAAAGGCCAGAGATGATGACAGGCCTCTGCAGAATTGACAGGTTGAGAGGGCAATCACCAGGATATTACAAACTGCTCCACATCAGGAACGGATTGCAAGGGGGTCAAGTCAACGTGGAGCAAAACCGCCAAATTTCAAAAGGCCAAATTTCCAAAAAGGCCAAAATTTCCAAAATTTCCAAATTTCCAAAAAGGCCAAATTTCACCTCCACGTCTTCCATGACACTCTTGCTTCAAACAGGAATTCCCCCAGGAAAATGCTGCTGCCAAGGCTCTGAGGATGTCTTCAAATGTTCAGAAATTTAAAATACTGGGTTCTTATAAGCATCTGTACAAAAATAGAACTAGTGCCAAAGTACCTGCAAACAGTGGAAAAGGGGGATTCCACTATCTGGCTTTTCCAGAGAACAGGCAGAAGTGTCAAGTTTGGCATTCCCTGTAAATTCTCTAGTGAGATTTTAGAGTAGCAGTGTTTTAAGTAAGTCCCTGCTGATGATTGAACAGAACAGCAATGATGCTTTTTTTTATAACTTCAGTTTTTCTTCCTAAATTAAACAGCTAACCATTTCCTCATTTATTGTACACACCTCTGAGGTACGTAGAGGTTATTGGATAATATATGGCAATCCCGTATCATGTATTGGTATGGACATAGCAATGCCATAATGAGCCATTTAAATTCCTTGCCTTCCTTTGGAGACCTGTTCTTCCTTCCCCTTCTTCGATTACTACCAGTGCCCCATCAGTGCCACTACATACACATCCCGCTCTGCTGACCACGCATCCTACTTCCACACAAACATATTAATGCTTTCTCCTTGTTATTATTGTGCTTTCAAATCTTTTCTTGTTTCCTCCTTTGCTATGATGCCTACCAAATGTGGACACCACAAGGAAGTAGCTGATGTGCTGGACCACTACATAACAGGCACAAGTTGGAACATAGGAGGTTCTACTCAAATATAAGAAAAAACCTCTTCACGGTAAGGGTGACAGAGCCCTGGAACAGGCTGCCCAGGGAGGTCGTGGAGTCCCCTTCTTTGGAGATTTTCAAGACCCGCCTGGATGCAGTCCTGAGTAAGATGCTCTAACATGCTCTAGGCAATCCTACTTCAGCAGGGGAGTTGGACTAGATGATCTCTATGGTCCCTTCCAACTCTAAAAATTCAGTGAAATTCAGTGAAATCTTACATTAATTTATCTCATTGTCTAACATCCAGCTGTTTTCTGGCTTTTTATTAGATGGTAAGTTGTTTGGAGTAGGGCAATCTTGTACCTTTGGCTTGAGCATCCTGTCATCACGAGTGCGTGCTGTGAAGTCAACAAATCTAGCAGCAAAAAAAAACCAAACAGAAAGCTGTTGGGCTCCAAAGTAGCGCAACTGTACGAAATATGTTGATGTATTTGGAATGTATATCTTGTGATATTCAAGAGACCAGACAAGGAGGATCCCTTCCAGGCAAGAGCTCTTTGTATCTTCAGCCTGAGAGATAAGTGAATGGGATATTATTTACTATAGAGTATAACTGACCTCCCAGCACCCATGGCACACCAGTTTGCCTTTCAGGGCTCCCCAGGGATCATTTTACCCTTCTGCCAACATCGCAGATGTTTGGCTTTGAGGCCAGTGGAAGGAATATTGCTTTTCTCCCTAGTTTGTGTGCAACACTGCCCCTTTTCTACCACCAGAATGACTACACTTGAATCTGCCGAACACTAACACATTAAGTTTCCTTTGTTAAGGTCACGTTCCCTCCTGAGGACTGTCATTGGTAGCTGTGGGTAGGATAACAGTGGGGAAGGAGGTCCTCAATATGATTCATATTGAAGAAAAGGAAAGGAACTCTGGATACTTCCAGAAATAATCTCACCATCTTGCAGGGCTAACACCACCTCCGCCGCATGGCTGGGCAATCCCAGCCTCTGGAACAAGTCCTTGCTGAATACAGGAGTAGGTCATGGTGAGAAAGGAGATGTTTTGACATTGCACTAAAAAAAGACTCACAAGAAACTCCTATGCAGTCAGAGAAATTCCCTCTGCAGCTGGAAATCATCCTAAAAACTTTTGTTAAGCCGGTAGTCTAGTAGGGTAGGGTAACACCAGCAGCATGCCAACAGCAAAGAGGTGTGGGACCAGTGGCTCAGGCAGGTAGGTATATATTGTCCTCCCTCTGCCATTCAGGAGCAACTTTGGCCATTTTCCCACAAAGTTATTTCAGAAATCAACTCCTTTCAGCTCAGCTGACTTTTAGCCTCATGCATTTTTATACATTCTCTGCAAGAACGAGAAGGATATTTACATTTTTTAATAAGCCTGACAGTTTGAAAGTAATTGGGGATTTACAATGGGTTTGTTTAGGTCTTTTTGTCCACTTGAATTCCAACTGCTAGTCTTAGGCCTAACAAGCAATATTATCTCTATGGTGATGAGGGAACCTCAACAGGAGGCCCTGAAGCCAAAGAGGAAAACACTGGCGTGTTTTGTTATGTTATTTTTTTCCCTTTGAACCTGCATTTTAAAGCAAAAACAGCATAACAAAATCTGAAGCAAGAGCAAAATTCCTCCAGCCATCCAGTGCTCATAACTCTGGCTTCCAATGGTTCTCCCAGGGGCATGTAAGTCAGTGTCTGATCTCTATCAAGGGTTTTTTTAATTCCTGGCAAAGATTTGCATTTATTTGTTCTATTAGGGTTCAAAAATTATCTTAACCCTGATTTTCTTTTGGGGGAATCAGATGTTTGGTGGTAAGGATGGAATTAACCTGCAAAACTCAAGGTCTGGGATCAGATCCCTGCAGCTGAAACTCAAGGACTTAGTTCTGCTTATTCCTGAAATGAAAAGACAGCTATACTGGGTGGAAGACAGACAAGAGTGAAAGCCGAGAAGGGATCTGATCCAGTTGTGATACTGGACTTTACAGTGGGGACAGCTATCAAAACCAGCGACTCCTGGGAGTGTCTTCAGCTTCCCTGACATTGTTGAGGGACGCTACTGAGATTGCAGTGCTGATTTGTCCCAGGCTCCTCTAGACAAGGGCTGATGGCATATTACAGGTGATATGCCCCGAGTCTAACTTTCAACTTGGGTCCTTGCTTCTTTGAGCCTCAGTTCCCCACTTTCTTAAGAGAAGAAACAGCAGTCCCTGTCTTCTGCAAGACTAAGGATATAAATGCAACAGAGATCCGAAGAGCTTGGTGTTGAAACAGGCAGTGACCACCAAACCCCCCAAAAAAGCAGTGATAATGAGGAAAAAAAACCCAACCAGGACTAGCACTGGCACCCCTGATCAGCAGACATCAGCACACGGGTTCATTTCAGCATAAGCAAGCACCAAGCAGTGGTGCTATGGGACGTACCTGACTTTGTTAAGGGCAGAGCCCCTCAGCTCACACCTTCTCATCCCAGAGCCTCAGACTCCATGACACACAGGGCGTACCAGCGAATCACTTCCTATGCTCCACATTGCTATTCTTCTCTTGGAGTAGCTAAAGCTGTGGAAAGAATGACCTTCATAAGCAAAGCATAGAGGAGTGAAGCTGTTGCCGTTTGCCATTGCTCTTGCTTGCTCTTGACTGTGTGCTTTAGGTTGAAACCCATACAGGATATACAGCTACATGTATACAGGTAGCTTTCTCCACTCATCTTGGGAATGGGACTGTGCAGCCTTATTTCCTTCCCCTGTGGAAAACAGAGAGGCTAATGCCCGTTCCTAGTGCTTCCTAGTTCCCGCAGCCCCTGGAGGGGTTTCTCCAGCCCCCTTGCAGCAGAGAGCCACAGGAGTCATTCCTGGCCCTGGCACCGAGACCTGGCACCCACAGTGGTGCTGCCAGCTCCTTGCTGTACCTTCCCAGCACATGTATCATGTGTGCAGTGATGCACAGGTCTCAGCACCCTGAGGAGGGCAGCAGGCAGGGAGCCACGGCTGGTGGGACACACAGAGGGAGGGGTGGAAGAAGAGTCCAAGGCAGGGAGAGGACAATAAGAGAGATGGGATGGGAACGGGAGAAAGGCAGCAGGGGGGAGAGGGGAAAGTGGGAAATGAATTGAAACGAGTTCAAAAATTCCAGGCAGACGAGCTTGAGCACTCAGCAGCTGAGATGTGGGGCTTCATTAGTACAGACGATGGAAGATAGAGACATTAAGGAAGGAAATGTGTGACTCACAGGGGAAAATGGGAAAAACAACACACACCATAGCAGCTGCTCCGTTTACTTCAATTAAAGAAGAGCTCAAAGGGTATGTTAAGGGGAAAGGAGCGGGAAGCAAACAAAGGCACAAACAACAGAAAAAAAAGCCAACCAGATGAAGCAACTGTTACCCTCAAGCACCTAAACAAACTGACTCAGGCGTTTGAACACAGAGCCAGCAGCACAGTGTTCCTCACCCTGTGCCTCCAAACAGGGGCCAAGCTCCTGCAGAGCAGGAGCTGCTGGGTAGGGACCGCAGTGCTGCCCAAGAAACGTGGAGCCGGGCACAGGGCAGCCAGCATGCACGAAAACACTTTCCCAGCTCTTAGGTGGGAGAGGGGAATGTTTTCCCTTAGCATGGCTAAGCGAATGTCATAACACCTTGGGAATGGGCAAACAGGTCATCCCGCTGCACCTAAATCACCAGCTGCAGGATGTCAGAGCAAGAAAGGGAGAAGGGCAGTGGTGAGTACCTTAATCACAACCATGACTCTCAAGAGAGATTGCATTGGCCAAAGGAAAGCACATTGCATTTGGCTCCAGGGTAGTGGTGGGTGCTGTGGGAGCTTCTCTGTCCTTTCAGTGCCACCCCACAGTGACCCCAGTTCACCTGGCCCAGGCTTTGCTGCCAGCATCAGCTGGAGATGGGCAGCCTCTCGCAGACTCCTCATCAGCCACTATGCCTGGACAGGATGCCAACCCTTCTCTCCTCCTCTGGTGTATAAGAATGTGAAGAGCTCACTGAAAGTGTCTTGTCCTGCTTTTCCAGAAAAAGAAAGGTTGACATTAGTTCCAGACAGGAACTTTAGTTATTTCAGCTGCACTAGACATGCTGGTGAGAATATCCTTGCACTGGGCAAAGAAGAGAATGAGCAAGGTGAGTCCCATCTCTCCTTTCCTCCACTAGTTGCCAACTCTGATTTCTCAGATCTCATGAGCAATGAGAAATATTATAGTAAAAATTTCACAGATTCCAGTGAATCCAGTTTTCAGCTTTCAGGTGTTAAATGTTGGAATTGAACAATTAAATGGACCTGGAAGAGCAAAGGTGAGACACAGAAGAAGGAAGGGGGAGGAAGAATCCTCCCCTTCTCTAGATGTTTCCTCCTTGCAGCTTTCTCCAGGACAAAGGACTTATAGGGGAAGAAAGTTTTCTGTTTAGAACCCACTAACTGCCATAGATCTCTGGTTTCTTTACTGGTTCCCTCATGTAAGAGGTTTATCGCTTTCCTCCAGCTGTGACACCATTCTGCGAGGGTTAGTTGCTTTGCTTGGTTGACTGAAGCCTCAAATATGGAGCCTACTGGGTCAATCCCAACTCATGGCCTTCCAAGGTGATCAACAGAGACAACTTCACAATGTCAGAAAAGGTCTGCTTTCATTTTCGGTTGAGGAAAATCTTCGTTCAGACTTTATCTTTCCCTCCTTATCTTTGTGGATGCTTCCCAATTCCTGGATACAGCAAATCCATGACCCTTGGCTGACTCATTCCCTACACAAACATAGCAGTGGATTTCATGACAAAGTCCCATGGTCTCAGGATAATTACCTGCCCAAAGTCTCAGATGGAGCGCCTAGATACAAGCAAACTCCCAAACTCCTGACATTTATCACTCTAAAGAGCAGCCAGCGGAAAAGCAGCCCCTATCAGATAAGAGGTGTCAGTCAAGATTTCAATGTAGTCAGCTGCAGCTTGAAAAGGACACATCACAGTATATCTGCAGAATGAAGCGTGGCAAATGTTAAATCTCCACAGCGTGGGAATCAGCACAATGGATCCCATCTCCATACGTGATAATGGGAAACTCATAATTCTCTTATGTGAACTTTAATGCCAAAAAGTTGCCACAGAGAACCACCGAGGACACAAGGGCTTTTTCTTCAAAGCTTCTGAGATAGGCAGCATTAAAAGCGTTTGCTTTGAGCTGGCTATGTGTTAAGCTTCCTCTCTGTCCCTTCATCTCTCCCCAATCAAGCTGTGTCTCAGTCAGCACCCAGTTGTTAAATTCTGGATGGATTAAAGAGCATAAGAAAGTGATTTTTTTAGGAAAGTGATGTTTATCCATCACTCATCTGGGTGAGCGTTAAACTTCAGATCCTCTGTTCCTCTAATGATCGTTGCATGTCAGTGAATTCAGAGTCTTTGCTTTGCACAGTAGTGGGGATATTTGATCTAAAGGCTTCTCTTTGCCCAAGATTAAATCTGAATTTGGATCATCCTTTGGGGTCTAATTGCATAGGATTTTGGTGGCAATGCAGCAGGGCCACAGAGTGTATTGGCAGGAAGAAGAGAACAGACATTCCCCAACTGACCTGACAGAGCCCAGGAGATTTCAATAACATTTTGGGTGGAGGAGAAAATGAAGTTCAAAGACAGAAAAAAAAAAAGCTTTCCTTGTTCAGTGTTAAAAATGAAAAAAAATATATTCTCTCAAATCAAATTCCCAGAATTTGTGCAGGCTTCCAACTAATGTTGACTTAGAAGCAGCATTGACCGGTTACAGACCCTCTCTGATGGAGACGTGGGTGGACAGGGATCAGACCGACGGTAAGTTCCTCAAAACTGCGAAGTTTCGACACTGCATTAGGCATAATTACACTTGTCAAAGATGACATACTCCTGGAAAATTTCTGTTGCAGAGCTAATGGCAAAGGGACTCTTGCAAAACCCTCCACATAATTTCTGGATGCCTCAGGCCTTCGGAAACTATCTTGACAGGCAGACAATGTTTTGCTGCATGACAGGAGGCTCTGGTTTGTTGGTAGTGTTGGAGCAACCAGTTTGAAGCATCTTTGCTTTTCTGAATCTGGAAAAGTCTTTGCTTTTTGGGACTGTCACCACTTAAAGAGGCATAAGAAATATCATGTCATAAAGAGTTAGCTCCTCTGATCTGTCACCTCCAGTAAAGGGCAAACACTTCGACACAGCAAGGAAACACATGATGATACTGGGATGCCTGGTAAGATGAACACCTGGTTCCACCCCTCTCGACCCTTCAAATGACTTATAACAAAAAGAGGAGATTTAAAACATAAAAAATAATAATTAAAAAAAAAAAAACCCATCCCTTTATGGGACCCAAGCACAGAGCTGATGGTAGCCAAGAAATACATGCAATACCTGCAATATCAGTCTCTGATGCCACTTCTTGCCAGCCCACCAGTGCAACAACATGAAGTTCCCCCCAGAACAGCAGCTTTCCTCCCCACAAAAGACAGCTCAACCAGCCGAAGGCTAATTAGGAAGGAAAGGCCTGTGTCAGCGCAGGACAGAAACCACAGGGCCTGCCATAGCTTCTCCTCAGCTCTTATCCTAGTAGATCCCAGTGCCCGCCCTGCCCAGGTGGACCTGGAAAACTGTCTTAGAGATCCTAGACAAAGATAGACTATGCCACGTACATATTAGCATGAGCCAGAGCTAACACACACAGGTATGTGAGCATTGCATCAAACTCTGTGTTATAACCACGCTGCAAATGAGGCTTTTTTTTCCTGCCCAGCAGCACTTCGTTCATTGCCACATCACCTTCCTGCTCCAGCTTCACATGCCCCAGGGAGCGGGAAGGTTGGCACTCGGTGCCAAAGGATGAAACATTGAAATCATCATACAGCTGAGACTAAACTAAGGGAGAAGGGATGGAGCACCCCAAACGCAGCGAGCCTTAGATAAATGCTCATTGTCTCCACTGGGAGCCGGGTTTGAATACGAAGAAGTTCAGGATTTGGCAGACTGTATGTAAAACATTGCAGAATGACTGCCATGTGCATGCAGCTAGTTTTCATGCATAATATATATAGGAGAACACCATATGTTTAAAGCATCAGGCAATGGGGCCAATCTTGGATCGTATTATAAAGCTTTCCTACAGTGTTGCATTTGTTCTAAACAGATGCATTTCTCCTTGCCTTCCTCCTCCCCCCACCAGCTTCCCAGCCTGCTAACACTCACTTATAAGGAAAGCAGGTGTCCATCTTTAAAAAAAGAAATAAACCAGTATCCAAAGGAATCTGTCCAGGAAGAAAGTAAGTGCCCATCTCTGCTATTTTTGTTTCAAACAGGAAATATGTTGCCAAACAAACTAACAAACGGACCAACAAGAATCAAAACAAGAAAAAAGGGAGACATGAAAACTCATAGGAATTAGGTTCTGAATTCTGCAAAGCCAAATGCTAATCACGCCAGTCTTCCAATATACAGAACAGATGAATTCAAGAACAGAAAGAGCACCAATGATAGCAGATACGCTCGGATGAAACATGTCCTGAATTGGTTATGAGAAGGGCTGGATGCTCTTGTCTTTAAAGTGTATGGTTTGATTTTACATTAATTCATCAGCAGCATCACAGATCTCAGGGGCTCGTCTCCGTTCATTATAGGTGCTTTGCATATATGGTTGGAAAAGAACCACCATCTGATTTGTCTCGTTGCTGCTCTCTGCTGTCGCTGTGTTACCCAGCTAAGGATCTCCTGGCAGACCCCTCTGTGTATCAGGAGCTCTGCTGGGCCCTGGCTCAGCCCCAGCAGGCGCCGGGTGCCCTGTGCCAGCACGAGGGCTCTGCCGGCTGGGAGGAGAGCCCAGCATCTCCCAGTGAGCTGGGTGTTGGCAGCGGCTGGGCAGGGATGTGGAGGAAACCCAAGGCCAACCTGCCTTGGGCAGATTACCCTCAAGAGAGCAAGAGTAGCTCAGTCATCCTGTGGTGTTTCAAGAGGCGTTGTCTCCATCAGTCCCAGGGGGAGAGCAGAAGCACCTTGCGGGAGAAAGCGAACAGGCTTGGCAGCAGCACAGCTGGGAGACACTGGCAGCTGGCTCCCTAGCCTTTACGTGGAGTTCCCTCCACTCGTGCGAGCTCTTAAGGCCATGTTTTATATCCTAATTAAACTGAAAGAAAAGGAATTGGATAACAGTCTAAAAGATTTGCAAGCTACATCTATTTCAGAAAATGACTCATGTTCCCACTAGTGTAGCTCATCAGGTCCAGCACATGCTCTAATGTGTGGGACTAATAGATTTGTAACAGTGATATCTAATATGAGTCTGTTCCGGTTACATACTTATCATAGGTCCTCACAGGCTTTCCATCAAAGCTGCTGAATGAAAGCACTTTTTATTAAAGAAAGAGGGGAAAAAAAACCCTCTTTGCCCATAAATCGCTCAGCACATTAGCCCCCAAAACAATTCACTGAGGGAAGGTCATATTTCCCTTACATTAATTTAGATCCTTGGAAAGTTCAATGAGATGAGAAGACAAGACAAAACACAAGAGGTTGTGTCTTCGGCTGCCATGAATCAGTGTTGCTTCCCATCAGCTGAGAATCCAACCATATATCCAGAGAGAGCTATAGGAAATATATAACAATTTCTTTACAGTCTTGGGGTCTGGTAATGATGATCCATGCGTTGCTTTATTGCTTGAGAAGGAAGGGAGCAACTACAAGGACAGATGACACTTGGCATGTTACAGCCCCATAGGAAAAGCCCTTTTGATTTCAGTAGGCTCGAGTTTGTCCCTTGGTGTTGGGGGGGGTCGCTATGATTAAGTGGAAAGGAAAATATTTTGTTGCTTTGTTTTATTTCCAGGCAGTATTTCAGTGGGACAGGTCCTGATGCCAGTCACAGGCGGGAGTAGGATGTGACAAATCAAGTCACAGAGGGACAGGCTTAGGTGAAATATAGTCATGTTGCTGCTGCTTTGCCTCTCAGTTACCTCCCATCCGCTGCTCTCAACAGCAAGGAAAGCTGCCAGCTCCGAACCCTGTACGTTGTCCCTTTGATACCACAGCTCTCTCCTTCATGTTTACACCCTTCAGATATTTTTAGGCTTTTTTTTTTTCCACACACAGAAGTACGCGTTGTCATCTCGTAGCCTCATTTAGCAATTTGAGGCTTCCCACATAAATCATTTTTTCCAAACGTCTGATCATTTAGTGATCAGAAGGCAGAAGGGGTGGTCTAGTTGCTCTTCTTTTAGCTTCCTCCTAGGTCTCATTATCTGATCACGTTGTGGTGGCCGGGACCAAGCATGTGGATCGTTTTGAGGACAAATCAGAAAGACATAGGGAAGGGCTGTTTCCTTCCTACAGCATAATTTGCCTCCATGGAGGCACACGATTTTACTTGCAGTAATATACTATTTCAGACCGATCTCCAATTTGTCATCTACTGGCACCTCAAGGACCCTTTCTGTACCTCACCTAGAACTTGTGGAAAATAGGTTGTCAAAAGTGTTAATTTCTGATATAGTTGGAGGGGGAGGGTGTTTCCTGAAAACATCTTATGGTTTAGGATGAATGCTATATGGAGGAGGGAGTTTGATTTTTTAAATTATTTTTACAACAAAAACCAATCTTCTCCCCAGGGAAAGAAGGTTTCCCCAGGGAAATAAGGTGCTTCACTTCAAGACTTTCCAAATCTCTTCTTTTTGTGAGTTGTATCAACTATTTTGGATAGTGTTCTTGCACACACACATATTTGGCAGGTCTGTTAGCAAGCAAATATCAAATTACAGTAACGGATTTGTGGGCACAGTCTGGTCCAACTAGACAGACAGTTAAGCACTATAAAGTGTTCTGTAAAATAATTATTCCCATAAAATTTCATTCTCCATAGTGGTCATGTTATTCAGATCAAATCCTTGGTCCTTCCTTAAAAATTTCTCACAACATTCTTGTTTTCCCCCTTACGCACAAGTAAAACAAGCCACCCTAGACCATGAAATAGAAATGCATTCAACCCGTTGTTCTGTGAAGAAAAGGCTGGTTCAGACCAAAATCAATAATATACCATGTTTGTAAATTAATTCCAGAAAACCTATGGAGCCAAATAGGTCCATACTAGCCGTTATGGGGTATTTCTTAGCAAAAAATCTCCTGTTGCCATAGTCACTCCTCCCTGTCCCACCCTTCCAATGAACTCCAACAACTGGCAGATCCAAGTTGGTTGTTGACAAGAAGGTGAGAAGTTGGGTGCTTGGAAGCAGCAGACAATTACCTGAGACTTGACAAGATCCCCCTTCTCCCACCTCCGACCCTCTGTGCTTCCCAGCACCAGGAGAGGCTCCCAGGGTAGTGGCTTCACAACTGGGACCCAACTGTGGGTTAGCACTTCACTCTTCATCTTCAATCCCATCACTGTACATGACCGGTCTTGCTGCTGTGAAACGCAATCCTGCCTCTTTATGGGCTCCATGGGTTAGGGAGGGTGGTGGGTAACCATAGAAACGATGTTGTAAAACAGCATGGGAGTTGACGTGTAATAAAGTGCTACCACCGTGCAACACCTGAACAGAGCCCTTCAGGAGAAGTCATTATGGATGTGGTTGTAACAGGCTTGAGCAGGGATGTCCTGTGCAGAAAGTCAAGCATGGGCTGGAGGACAGAATTAGCATGGGAGGACAGGTACCAACCATTAGTGCAACTTAAAGTCCTTAAATTAAAGCCCAGAAAACCACTATATTTACAGTGGTCTTCATTCAGCTTCTGAAAGTATCAGGTGATGCTGAAGTCTGCTCTCTGACCTCTCACAGCTTAGGGCTGTGTTCTCTGAAATCTCCTATGAGCATATGTAGGACCCTGCTAGCCTGGTCAGAATTTTCTGGAGAAAATCCTAGCTCTTCTTGGCTTGTTCCAAATACCAGTTCATGTATGGAGAAGACACTTCTAAATACACAGAAGTACTTAATTACCAGATACCCTAGAAGCAGTGGTATTCAGTAACCTACAGTAACCTGCAGAAGCAGGTTCAAAGATCAACATCATAAAAATACCATCTTCTATTCTTTCAAACAGAAGTTAAACACCAACGATGCTCAAACAGACCTGCCACACCAAGGAGCTTTCACTTTTAACACCGAGCTGCCTGACTGTTTCTTTTGAGACATTCCCATGAACCTCAGCATACTATGGGGACTGTAGAAGGTAGAACTATAAAGCCATGATTTCAGGAGGAGAGGCAGAACAAATGCTCTTCCTCCACCTTCATTACTCATCTGCACTGGGGACAGTCACCATCTGGACCTGAGATTTCAGGCCAGCATTATTACTTCTCTTGCCATACCTACACCTTCAGCGGTAGAAAACCATGGTGCAAGTGCAGCACGGTCCTGTGCTGACATTGGCTTCTGTCTGTGAATTCTCCTACACACAGGACATGATGATAAATCATACACAGAGCATGCTGATCGATTCTGGCTGAGCAGTATGTTAGTCTCCAGGGCCAACAAACCAGCACTTAAATAAAGTTTCCTTGCTCAACATGCTGTGCTGAATAAAAAAAGTTCTTCTGCATCCCAGGCAGGCCATTTAGCCTCCTGTGCAAGCAGAATGTCAAAAGGTTGTACATGTAGGCATTAGGAAATGCTCCCACCTGATGTTCTCAAAGTGAGCTCTCCAACAGCTCAGCAATTCCCCTATAGTTCTCCTAATAATTAATGAAAAATACAGTCCTCTGGGAAAATCGTCACCAGGTAATTAATAAAAAATGAAAACGAGAGAGCAAGAAGAAAGAACAGAGATGTTGCAGAAAGCCTACAAATTGAAAGAGGCGGACTTACAGTTGTGATTTCCTTCCCAGTCTCAGAGGGAACGTAAGGCGTGCTCTGCGTTCATCAACAGCTGGCTCGGGACTCTCTGCTTCTTCCATTCACACTTCTGAAACAAGAGACATTGTGACGGAAATGTTCGCGCCTTGCCACATCTCTCAATGGCCCCACACGCACAGACTCGCTCGGCAGAGAGGGGAATGGCTGTCAAGGACAAACCGCCAGAGCCCTGCAGGGATCTATTACCAGGTGATCCCTTGAAAATAAAGGTCACTGTTTGTTTTATACCTGTGGGTTCAATTTGCTTATCAGTTTGATGGGGGCGATGCATGAAAAACCAGGAAAAATGTCCTTTCTCTATCAAAGCAGTGATGAAATGTCCTTTTACCTCAGCGTCTCTGAAATACCTCCCCAAAGACTGAATGCTCTTCCTCATGCTCAAGCATGTTTATCTCACCGCTCCTACCGGAGAATAGAGAAGAGTTTAAAAAAAAAAACCAAACTTTTAAGCTGAAAATTTATGTCCTCTGGGGAAAGGGGGCTGAGAAACCATTGCTGGCAGTGCCCAGCCCCCAGCGCTGTCTCCACCTGCATTTTGCCAACCCAACTGCCTGAACTATCACAGTTGCTGGGGAATCCTGAGAGGGAAGGGGATGAAGATGGATGGTCTTATGATTAAGCCAGAAGACAGGGATTCAAGGGATCTGGCGTCACTTATAGACCTCCTGTGCTGACTTTGGGCAAGTCAATTAACCTCTCTGTGCCTCTGCTTGCCATCTGTAAAATGGAGATAAGAGACTTCCCTACAGCACAGGAATGCTCGAAGGAGACTTGTGTGCTTGACAGATGCTCTCATCCGATGCCAACAGGAGTCATGAGATTTCATTGACAGGAGAGTGATGGAGTGGAGAAGACCCACTGCCATTTGGGGTTAGGTAGCTTTGTGAAAACTCAATAGGTATCTGTTCTGCTTCCCTTGCCACCTCCCTTGCACCTGTCCATCTTCCAAGGCACAAATGCTCTCTTGACCAAGCGTTGGCTCCGATACCAGCTGTGGGAACCCATAAGTCTCATAGGATGCTTCCTATCCCTCTATGAGGGCTCAAGTGGATCAGCAAAGATTTTTGCCACTAAAAAAAATTGTAATGAGAGTCTCAGAAAAAAAGCCATGGAAAGGCCAGCCCTGCCTTACCTTTGTGAGTGTGGAAGTGCCCAGGGCGAAAGGTTCTGCTGCCCTGAGTCCCACTCCCCTTGTGCCCACGGGGTACCTGGAGAAATCCCTACTCCTGGAGGGGAGTCCTGCCCTTTGCAGCAGCGTGAGAGGCATCACAACTGACCTGGCCTGTCCATCTCTCCCACCACGCCACAGGGGCTCACTAATCCCTCCAAACCTTTACAGCTCTGCAGTAAGGAACATCATTTTCCATTATGTTTTTTGATTTCTGGATTTTTTTTTAAGACATCAGAAAAGAAAAGCATGCCTGTGCTTTCACAGGGAACACTGTATTTCCCCTAACAGCTTCACAAGACAAGTTAAAGCATCTAATCCCGACCCTGGCAGAGCCTGCCTGACCCTCCTCTGCAAGGCTCGGGGAAGGATTTCTTTCTGCTCCTGTTGGGCTTTTTGGTTTTTTTCTTGTATTAAAATCCCATAGCGTTATTAAAAGGAATTGTTCAATTCCTTTAATTGGCTCAGAAGATAAATTCTTCCCTCGTCTCGGGGGTCATGGCCATCAGCAGCTATTTATTAACTGCATTGATTGAGAAGAACAGCCTTTAAATGGAAATAAATTGAATTCTATGGCAAAGAGGATTCCATACAGGCTATTAATGTAAGACAGGGAGCTTAGCAGTCTTAGTTTTTATTTATTTGTTCCCCTCCCCAGCTCCTAGCTATCCTCAAGCTCCCAGCTATTTCCCATGTCTCCCACCAGCCATCCCCTCCTCACCATGGAGGTTTTCTTACCTACATAGGTGAGAGCAGGCACAAGGGTGATGGTGATGATAGAGACTTGGATGAGCTCAGGGAAGCTCCAAATCAAGTCCCCAGGAGCCAGTGGGGGAAGGAGGGATGATGGGGAGCAAGGCAAGATGTCCACATGCATGCACAATAGAGATGAGAGGGGAATCAGAGCTCTCCCACTCTCTCTGGGGTGTTTTTATTGTATTTTTGCCTTCTTCACTGCTCAGGGATTGTCTTTGCCGCCCCCCTGTCAGCTCCAGAATACATTTCATGGTGCTCGCCTTCATTCCAGAGTTTAATTGCTTGAGATTGTTACTTGTAGGCTGTTAATTTATTAAAACCAGATCTCCCGTATTACTCTGGAGCCCAGAAGAATCATTGCCTTCTATTAAAGGCAGTGGCGCGTGCCCGCTTGTCTTTTTTCTCTGGTCACCTCTGTAATTGGAGCTCTCTGCTAAGATGGAAAACTCCCCCCTACCAGCTAAGCATCCTCCACAGGGCGGGTTCAGCTGAGGAACACATACAGGAGACAAACTCAGGGTGTAAACAAATATAACTTCTCTGATGTCCACAGAGGAGTGGGTGATTGCACTGGAGACACACAAAGCCTCTAAGCTGTTTGGGTGATGTTTGCCTAGATGGGATGAAAGGTCCAGCACTGCCCTCACCCAGCTAAACACAGAAAGGTCTTCCTTGGTTGCATGGGCCAACTTTTGAGTTGAATGCACCCCGCAAAGCCAGACACTTGCACCATATACTGGTGCCATAAGCACAGACAGGACTCACATACCAGGAGATACATACATATATATACATACACACACATACATTTCTCTATATACCTGGATGGACTGTATATGAGAACAGGTGATAGATACAGGCCAGTAACCCCCCCACTTCTCAGCCATCATCTCACCAACAGGTCCTTCTGTCTCCCCAAGGCTGCTCAGCTGCCTTCATCATGCCCTGACTCTCCCCTGCCTCTGAAGAGTTTCCTTGGCAGCCCCATGTACACATCTGATCCTACAGAACTGCTCAATACCACCTAAATCGCAGAAGTAGATTCCTTAATGCAGTGCCTGAGCCTGGTTTTAAGACAGAAAATCACCCTATATTTGAGATACTGCTGAGCAGCCGTGTTGGGGATGTCTGCCCCTCTCAGGCTGTCTTCTGAGATCCAGCTGTCACACGAAGTAAATACTCATCAATATGTTATAGGGTCAATGACCCACACAGCCCTCTTGTGTCATGGCACAGACCATATTTTAGACACACAGTGTGCATTCTCCCTCAAATTTGGGTGCCTCTGATTCATATCATCACCTAGATTTGGTGCTGAACTTCACTGGTGTAGAAGCATGAGCCCAAAGATGAGGCCAAACCATCATCAAATGCCGGGAGGAGGTGCTGGATCCAGGCCAGCCGGGGGATGTCTCATGGGGTTTCCAGCCCGCTGCCCAAACCTCCTATGGTCCAAAGGCCACCGATGCTCCACGAGGCACCCGGACAGCCTGTGACACTTTCCACAAAGAGTAAGTGCCTGGGGCACAGTTCCCAGCACCTGCAGGCAGGAGCAGGCAGAGGCACCAGCTCTCCTTACCCGCCAGCCGGCAATTATAACAGTAGCATTACAAGAGTAAAACAATAACATTTTGTTTATCTCCTAAATAGTTAGCTCATTTTAGCACTCTGCCTCCAAGTGCTAGGTAATAACGGGATACAAGACAGGCGGTAGCTTTCTGTATCCAAAACAGTGTGGGTGCATCTGTGATCGTAAAGCAGTTGAGAGAGGCTGCTCTAGATTCCCGGTCCTGGAAGTGGTACGGCTGGAGGTGGTGGTGTAAGATGTAGGTTAGACTGGATTTGGGGATTTTTCAGGGATACAGAACTGGGGCAAGCTGGTCTAGCTGCTCTGGTGCCCGCGGAGCGGCTTTGACCTACATCCTTTGAAGCCCTGGCTCCCTGTTCCTGAAACAGCCTGCGTTATTCTGGGACTGCTTTGCTTTTACCTAAGTACTTGATTTATTTTAAGTACAAATGTCCCAGGATCTAGTCTGAGATCTGCAAGCAGGAGCACACAGCAAAAGATGGTACTTACAAAGATCAAAAAAAAAAATTCATTTAGATTAAACAAGGCAGTTATTGTATTTTAATACAGGAATTGATTATTATAAGTATGTGTATTGAGCTTAACAGTTTAGATTTGTATCTATTTCATCACTTTTAATCTTTGATAAATATGTTTTTAATAATCTCTAGGTATTTATTGAACATAAAACTGTCTTGTGAAATTGAGAATAAGATTGCTAAATATACTTATTGTACACTACTTCAGCACAAATTCATTATTAAAAAACCTTTCACTGAGGTTTACTTTTAACCACAACATAACAGATGTGCATACTGCATAGTTAATCTATAATAAATACATTTGCAATAAACTATTGATATTTAACCTGCAGTAACCATGTTAATAAATATGATACAAGGAAATGGCCATTGGACAAGCTGCTCTTTTTAGCTCTGTCAAACGCTTGGAGGCTACGGGGTGAGAAGGAGGAAAACTGTGGCCCAGTAGAAGGCAGCTTATTTATCAGTCCTCCACAACCCTCACCTACCCTGGCTACTGGACTCATTGCTATTTCAGTCCCCAAATCTCCAGCCCCGAATTCTTACATGGCTCTGCCATTTGATCTCAGTCCTGAGTCAAATTAACATTTGGCCCCAGCCATCCATATGACTCTGGCAGATCTTGTGATACAAAGGCTGTTAATTCAGAACCTGGTGCCCTCAGATGATGCTTTGTCTGCCCAATAGTTTTGCAAAGTGGATAAACATCCTCAAGGGATCAAGAACAGACCAGAACCCAAATGCCTGGGGTGGAAAAAACACAAGCTATGGATCAACACAGAAGCTCAAATGAGGAGATTTCAGCTTTGAACTCAGTGGAGGCCACCAAATGCCTTTGACACATGAATGAGACAGGAGTCTGACCCCAGGCCATCAGAGGCAAAAGACACGACCCGCAGTGCTGCTTAGACCCCCTGGGATACTCTCAAAGATGTATTTGTCATTCTTTGCATCACTTAATGACTGAGGTTAGTTGCAACAAGCCAGCTAAAGCAGATATGCACAAAATTTCACTCCCAGCACTAATCAAATGGGAGAGGAACAAAGTAATTCCTCTCATGTCCTCTCCTCTGGGTCCTGCCCCATTTGTTGTGTGGCCACTTATAGTGTCGTTGCAGTCCTTCCTTTAGGCCACTGTCTGATTCCCATATATCAGCGAGAGAGCCAAAGATCTTAACGCGCAACTTTTAATTGAGCTGTATCATCTGCCACAAACATGAAATTAATGGTCCTACATCATAATCATAAATTCATACATAACCCCATGCACCAGCAAATAACTCTTTGCAGTGATACTACAATGGTAAGCTGATTTGCAAGAAGCGCACGCTACCCAGGAATCCTAATTAACCAAATTAACACCATCACTTCAAATCATGTCCCAGCAGTAGGACATTTCCGATTGGCCTCAGGCTGGAGCAAAGCAGCCAAATGAAAACCTGACAGCATCTCCACGGGTCCAGCAGGCCAGCCCTTTACTGAGGCAAAATTCTGGTGGCCATCCATGCACACAAGGAAGGGAACAAAAAATCTCGTGAGTATTCGTAGGTACCAGGCAAGACAGACTCCAGCATAGCAATGCTGTGCAACGGAGGAGCAGTTCTCAGTTTCTCATACGTTTCCCAAATTTAACCAGCAGCATCAGGAATCCCTTCCTGCCATGCCGACTTGCTCCAGGGGGCTGTGACGCTGCCAGATCCCCCTGGAGAGTGCCAAATAGTGCTTTGGATGAGCCAAGCAGTGGGTCTGGGGTCATGGAACAGAGTTGGCAAGAGAATCTGGTGTGGAGCAGTCTCCACAAACACCAAATCAACCTCTCTGAACCCACTTGTTTCCTCTGGTTTCCACTTGTGGCTTGCCCGAGCTGTTTAGAGCTCAATGCCTTTTTTTTTCCTCCTTCAGGGTAGTCAGGCTTTTCTATTTCTGCCATAGTAAAAACAAGTTGCTATTTTGGGAGTGTGTGGGATTCAAGCCCATGACAGTCCCAGCACTCTATGCGTGAAGGACGAGAGCCATAAGCTGTGTGCCAGAGGGATGGACTCATGTCTCTCTCCACGTTCAGCCTGAACAACAGGGTGACTCAGTCCCACCAGGGTCCTCAGGCTGGGGCATTGAATGGCCTCAATTCCCCAGGCACAGGGCCTGGTCCTGGAGCTCCCATCCCTGCTCTCAATCAATGCTCTAAAAGCTGGGGTCGGGGTGAGTTGGACCAAGAGAAAAAGAACACTCCTACCAGAAGTGGGGTTCGAACCCACGCGGGCATGTGCCCATTGGATCTTAAGTCCAACGCCTTCACCACTCGGCCATCCTGGTGGGCTGTAAACTGTCCCCTGGCCCACCAGTTCCTCCTCTGAAGGGTACACAACTCATCAAGCCCTCTAATTCCCAACGCAAGACACTTACTGAGCCCCCTCCCTTCCCCTTTTCACTGCTTTCTTTTATATCCCCAGCAAACTGGTGGAACGTTATTGGGAGCATCGGGTCTTGTGGACCCTGGAGGACAGCACAGTCCCTATGTCCCTGTGCAAGGACCATAGACCCTGGTTATAATGACATCAGGGACCCCGGTGCAGGAGGGGCATCTCTGGAGGGTCTCAGCCCAACACCACTGGGTGTCCAGCGGGAATGGAGCAGCTCTGACAACCCATCAACACTCAGTCAGACATGCCACATGGTTAAAGCACTGTCCTTGCACCTCTGGTCCCACTTCTCATCCCCTTCAGTCCACATTTAAGACTCCAGTAGGGCATTTAGCTGGGAAAGACTGTGGGGCAGTGGAGTCTTTCCTTTTCCTTTAGGGTGATGTACAGTTTTTTTTTCTGTCACCTGGTGAAAAGAAAAAAACAACAAAAAAACTCACAGAAACCTCTGCTGAACCACATGGGATTCAAACCCACAGCTCACAATAACTCACATGCAGGAAGTCTTTAGCCCTTAAGCCACAGGAGCCTGATATTTTCTGACTCTGATTTCAGCCACCCTCACTCTTCCCAGGCCAGCATTTTCACATGGGGCTGCCATTGCTCTGGAGAGACACTGCAACCTGTTCCCAGTCCTGCCCTCTCCTATGGGATCCCCATATGACCTGGCTCCCTGCACCAGACTTGCTCACCCCACAGCCCCCAACGATGCTCACACAGAGAAACCTGGCCGGTCCCTTTCACCAGAGTATCCCATCTGCTGGAGACTCACTTGGTCAGGCTGTTCTGATGAAGAGGAGAGCAATTCCCTCCTTGCTTCCCCAGGGATTGCTCAGGACTGTGTCCTGGGGTAGCTGAGCTGCCTGGGGGTCTTGCAGTCGGCTGCTGCAGAGATGAGAAGCAGTGGCAGAAAAAAAGAGTGTTTCCAGGTCTCAAAAGAGGGTGACACAGAATTTCTTAGTCAGGATGTGTCACCCTGGCCTCCAGAGATAATTTACAAGTGCTAGGAAGCAAGGCAGAAGGATACCAGGCACCCCACTGGAGGATGCTGCAGGTCCCCAGCTCAGCAGAGGACTGGGTCAACTTATTCACACACAAAAACCTTGCCTGGAGGAAAATTCACTCCCTCAGGTGCCAGGAGGGGACAGCAACTTTCCCTGCCTCTCTTTTACCCTTTACATTACGGTCACAGCAATCTGCTGTGCTGGTCCATGCGTGCAGAATCGCAGTTCAACATCCCTGGGTGCCTCCAGCTGCAGCACCCGCATTAATATCAAATGAAGCCATGCTCACAAAGGGTGTTGCGCTCCCCGACTCCTGAGGAATCTGCTCCTAATGAGCGACTTCAAAGCATTAATGAGCTTGCAAAGCTCTCCTTTTCGTTTACAGAGCTGGACCTCGCACGCTTGGCAATAAGACAGGGGTCACCCGTCAGGCGAAGAGAATGCGTGTGCATGTCGACGAATATAATATATTTGTCATCCTCTAAGAAGCAAAGATTAATCATGCCCTCTCCGAAAGGAAGCTTTTATGCCACATCTGCTCTTCACAGCATGGAGAGAAGGGACCTGCCCGCAAGGACATCCATGACCCACACTGCTCAGGTCCCCATAGCACCCAGCACAACCAGCCTTGAAGTTAACATCCCACCTTAACCCTTTGGGTCCAGGCTGGGAAATGTTACTTGAATTGGCAGCCTGAGGGATGAATACAGTGGTGGAATTGTGCTCCAGTGCAGATTTAGGGCATGCATGGAGGGAGTGGTACAGAGGTGTGAGGAGCAGGTTTGACTGATGCTTCCTGCTCTGTGGGATCCTCCCAGTGCAGGCAAGGAAAGGAGATGCTTGCCCAGGGCAGCAAGGGCTGCATGAGAGCATCTCATGCTCTCTCCAGGGACTACTCTCTCCCAGCCACATCCCCCTCTGAACACCCCTAAGCTCACCATAAATGTCTGTGTTGAAACAGCCTTCAGTGCCTGCCTGGCTAACATCCCAGTTGCACCCATTTGAGGAGCTGAGACTGTCCATCCTGCTGAGCTAAGAGGAGGCCGTGCAAAAAAAACATGCTGAGGGACCAGTGGCCAGCCTGAGCCTGAGCCAGGTGCTGGGCACTGCTTGCCCTTCCTCCCAAAGCCCCTCAGCCTCTCCAGAGCCCTCTCACTGCTGACACCCTGCTTGGCATTTGTGCTGCTGCAGGGGAGGCTTGGACGAGGCACGGGGCAATGAGACACCGCTGTACCTCACTTGCAGTATCCCCATGAAATGACATCTTGAAGGTGACATGGCTACAGGCTTTTAGAACACATGTTCTGTAAGACAAAGACATTAATAATGTCCTGAAGTCAGAAAGGTGTCATCCTTTGCTTCAGAAACACAGTGGCAATGTTAACTGGAAAGCAGTTTCTCCTCTCACCTTTTCTCCTTCCAAAAGAGATCTCCTGGCACTGGGTGTCTATTCAGTAGATCTGTGTTTAATTTAATTATCCACTGGAGGCAACCACACCACTACCAGTTAATACTGCAGCTGGAAATTGGCTAATTGGTAATGAAGAAAAAATCCAAAACCTTAAAGTTATGCGCAAGGCAGAGGAAAAATGGCACTTTAAGAAATTTCAGACCAAAACTTCTCCGCTTTACTGATGCAGGGGCAGAAATAATCTCTGCATCATCGCTTTTAGGAACTTTAGTTAGAAAACAGAAAGAGTAGGACAAGGTTCACCTCAGTGCTCCTCTTATGCTTGTCCCCTGTTATGAGAGCCATTCAGCATGTGGGTTGCAACCACCATGAGCACTAAGTAACCCAAATGTTTGCCACAGATCAGTCCTATCGGGCTCATCTTAGACCATAACTCTCTGTTCAGCCAGTCTGGTCTTCTTCCTCAACGGCTCATTTTTCAGCACATGGGGATGTGCAACTTTAAGACTTCCATCTTGAAGAACGTTCAACCTCCCTGGACTCCTTTGCCCTTTGGGGTTGCCTCCCAAGGGACTCTGTCAACCAGTCTCCTGAATAGACCAAAGTCTGCCCCGCGGAAGTTCAAGGTGGCCATTCTGCTGTCCCCTCTCCTTACTTCTCCAAGAATCAAAAACTCTGTCATTTCATGTTCACTATGCCCAAGATGGCCTCCAGCCACCACGTCACCCAAAAGTCCTTCTCTGTTCACAGACAACGGGTCCAGCATGGCATCTTCCCTACTTGGCTTCTTCAACGAGTCAGGAAGTTACCCTCAACACTCAACACACTTGGGGAACCTCTTAGACTGTTCCCTCTCAGCTGTATTGTATTTCCAGCAGATACCTGGTAAATTGAAGTCCCCCACAAGGACAAGGGCTAACTATTGTGAGACTTTTCCCAGCTTGATGACAGCTTGCTTTGTGCAGCAGGCTTGGTGGGGGGACTTCACGCTGCTTATAGCAACAGGACTCCTGCATTGTGTTCATGTAGTAGTTAATGAGGATACCCTTTGGACTTTGTCAGGTTTTAAATATACTATTGATGTCCCACATGTAACTGTAAACTACCACCTTTTGAGAGTAGGTGGAGTTCATTGACAAAAAGAAGAGTGAAACAGGGTAGCATTACTATTTAACTGATCCTCAGTAGGTTTAAGAATAAACAGGCAAGCAAGCACAGAAGAAGATCACTCTTCCTTCCTATCTTTCCTCCCTCTTGAGAGGCAGTTCAGAAAATCAAGGCAGCCTCATTTTGCATTCAGAGGGCTTTCTCTGCAGAATGGCTAGAAAATACATGTTGTATTCCTGTGGGTGAAAGCTTATACTCTGCAGATTTTGACCTGATGCCCTGCTGCTTGTTGGCTTAAGTCAGCCCCTGTGGAACTACAAACCTTATGGTGCTCTATAGCTCAAGAGGAAAAGTTTTCCATGAAGCTTGCAAATACTGGTATTTGGCCAGAAAACCAAAGACCACTTACTGTGGGCACACAGACTGGATTAAAAACTAGTGGAGTTGTGCAATTACAGGAGGTTATTTTTCCCAGAGGGAAAAAATGTTTTCTTTGAAGAGTAAGTTCTTTCAAAGAAACCAACAAAACCCCCACCAAACCAAAAGCAATACAGCTACCAGAGCTAAGTAGTAAGTCATAGCAAATAATGCATTTATCTACTTTCTCCTGCTCAGGAATGATCTCCCAGCTGTTTACAATTTTCCACAACCTATTGCTAGTCGAAATTATTCTCCCAGTTATTTTCCGCAAATATTTCTTGGACAACAGACAGTTTCTCAGAAAAAAATGATCTTGAGGGCTCCAAGTACCCAGGCTTCATATCGTTGTTTCTACTTTGGTTCTGAACGGGCTCGTAATGAGAAGTCTGGATTGAATGGTGATGGTTCAGCATTTCAAAGTCATCACCTCCCTTCATTCAATTATTCCCATAGATGTTCTGGACAAGATGCACATGTAGCTCATCAAGGCTTTGCCTTTGTTCGGTCTGGACTAGATTTTGTGAAAGATGCCATCATGGACCCATTTCTCACTGTCACTGTTCCATGCCTCTCCCAAACACCATCACTCACAACACAGAGAAAATGAGTCACAGCTGTTCAGAATAGAAAGCTCAAGAACAGATTGAGGACCACAGCACTGTGACACTCATGCCTCAGATGTTGAGTGCCCAAATCACAGAGTCATAAAGGGACCTGATGTAAATGAGACATTCAGTGCATGTTCATCTATTCTTGCCTAATACACTCGGCCAGAGTGTTTCTACAGTCATTGTAGAGAGAGAAACATGGATGATCCTGACTTGAGACACGTGATCTCTGAAGACCCCTTCCAGTCTCCATACCTGAATTTCAGTATATATTGATCACTAGATGGGTGTAAACCAGACTCTATTAAGAGGATTAAGAAATATCACCTATGCGTTGCATACTTTTGGCTGCCTTTGCACATGACAGAGGAGCTTGCTGTGGTAAACAAAGGCTCAACAGAGAACTCCAACCCTTAGAGGTTCATAACCCAGGAAACACTGCAGCATGCCACTCCCAGAATCAATCCAGAGGGGAAATGAGGCAATTCAGTTATCACATGGAAAATATCAACAGAAGAGGCTTGCACATGTCAAAGAAGACACCTGAAATTATTTACATAGCTTGGACAAAAGTGTTGGAATGAATGGGATATACCTTTTGTGCTCCACCTGCAGCATCAGCAGTGCCCACTACTGTTTGTTATCTCAACAGGGAAGTGTACAGGCAACATATCACATCCCAGATGTCAAGGCGCATCTGCATGAATTCCTAAAATGACATGTGTTCTCTAGCCCAGAGCTTGGCTCCAGGCTAAGAGCTAAATTTGATGTTCTCTGCGGCTAAAACTTCTTCAAAAACCATTCCGGGTTAATTAAGGAAGGGAAATTTTGGCTGCAGTCTGTAAAAGAAGATTGGCTTGGGAAATGGTATGAAAGTCGTGGTTTTTGCGAGAGCAAAGAGAAAGAACAGGCTCATTTCTAAAAGCGCTGCACCTAAGAACTTCAGAAAAGCACAGAACTTCACTGAAATATAATAAAAGGCACTGCCTAAAAGCAGAACATCTCCTTTGGCTCAACGTATCATCTCCCAGAGGCACCACTTCATTCCCACTGCTCACAAAACAGCTTCTGTCTCCCTTTAATAGTTTTATTTTTAGGCTTCTCATATTTAATTCTCTCTTTTTCCTTATGTAAGGTGCTTGGAAGGGCTGCAGTGTCAAACAATAATTACATCAGAGAAAATTTAGAATCCACAGTGTTAAAACGAGTCTTTGCTCTTGACAAGTGAATGAATGTAGGAAGTGAGGGGATACAGTTTTATCAAGGAAAGCACCCAGCTGGCAGTGTAACAGCCTCTGTCGTGGGCTGGGGGCACCTGCCTTCAGATGTCAGCAATCTCAGCTTGGAGCACATTGGTACATGCCTGGAATTAGCATGGTCTGAGACCTAGATGCTCGTTCATGCAGTGCTATCAGCACATACATGCCTCTACCTGTGAGTAACCTTGAGGTAGGGTTAAAATGTAGATTTGCCATTCACTTAACACCCTCAGATTAGCTCAAGTGCATGTGCCTGTAGCTGCGCCTCAACTAAGGATCAAGCATTTCCTGATGCCAGGAAGCACCACCATGCCCACTGTTAGTCTGCTTGCAACAGAAGTGAAAGAAGAAAAAGACGTGTCTGCTTTCCTGAATCTATGTTTCTGAAGATATGGGTACCTACCCTGAGCAGGCTTCCAATACCTTTATAAATTACATGCCACCATCTGTGCTGCAGTAACTGGCCACATCTGCTGTGTTAAACTAAATTGTGTTAAAGTTTCAACTCAGTCCAACACAATACTGAATCTTGGACTATGCTGAGGTGTTGCCACTGCCAGGGCATTAAAGGAAGCTACTGGAGACCAAGTAATTGGGTTGCATTTTCCAACAAATAATCAGAAAAGGCTCAGTTTGATCCTCCACCCAGAGAGGACGTGCAGAAATCAGTGATGACTGAGACCACTATGGGTGACCAAAAACTTATGGCAAGACAAGGAAAACCTTTTTCTCTCTAAAAGAGAGCACCAACTGCTTTACAGTGGACTCCGAGTAGATATATAGAAATACTGACAGGTATCAGTGGGACTATCTGTCACACAGTATCTGAAATCAAGTTGTGGTGAAGTGTAGGTGTATAGAGTGAGCTCACACATCGTGCATAAAAGAAGTTTTCTAGGGATAACAAGTTTACAGAATATATATATTTTTCCCCATATGGGTTCCCAGCTGGACTTCTTTGCTGTCTTGGAAGAGACCAACTTGCTAAAGACATCAATAATGTCAAAAACCAGGATCCTCCTAATTAGGCTGTAAGCTCACCTGCTTCTGCAGGCTTACCACTGCCTGAAAGGAGGGCACCTGGACAATGTCTATTCTCATTTTCATTTGTTGCCTTTTATCTCATGTTCATACTACCAAGGTGAAGGAAAAGAGTTTCATAGAAGAGAAGGATGGGAAGAAGGGCAAACCTGTGAAGCCTCTGCTAGTTGTTCCACAGCTTCAGCTCCAGTGTCGGTCCTCTGTCTGGTGTTTGAGACTCTTCACTTTGCTTTTTTTACTCCACTTCATGCCCTTCAGCTTGACTCCTGTCCCAGTCCTTCACTCCTCCTGCTGAGCAGAGGTCTTTGAGGAACCGGGCCAGCTCAAGGTGGAGCTGGCTGCTAGAACAGTTTACAACACAGGCGAGCTATCCCAAACCATAGGGTTGGTGGCGTCCTGGGAAACTGGAAAAGAAACTTCATAAGTTGAAAAGATAGATTAAAAATAAAAACAATTTCTTCAAATTTCTGCTATTTCTCTGCAACTAAGTTTCTTTCTACACTCAGTTTTCAAAAGAGCCACAGTGAAAAGAATACTAAGCCTCTCTGAAGTCCTGTGGACATCAAGCACTTATCTCCCATGACTTCCTTCAAAAATTCTGATTATAAACAACAGACGGACAAACTCTAGCATATTTAATTCATTCATCTGTTGCCTTTTAGTTGGGGTTTTCTTGTGTGTGTTTGGATTTTTCTAAAGTAAGATATAGTCTTTCTTCTGGGATTTACAGCCTGATTTTGTAATAATTAGGCAAAGTAAACCATGTGAAGATTTTTTATTATCTGCTTTAAATGTAGAGTTTTGGAAAGTAGACAATGAAATTATTATTTTGCTGCACAGCTGTGCTAAAGCGCAGGGGAAAGAGTAAAAAGACACTAGTATTTGTTTATTTGGCTTTCAATTGCTATGACAAAGCAAATAATAGCTTTGGTCTTGGTCCACAATTGAGTTAATTGGTAACACCTCAAATTATCTGTCCTAAAAAACTCCTAATTAGCATCTAAGTGCAGGATAAACTAGGTAGTGTTTATTCCTTTGTGCTCCAAGAGGACCTGTGAATTCATAACAGACAGCTAAACTTAAAATCCAAAAGCATCTGATTTAGCATGTATATACGCAAGAAGAGATATGTGTGTGTTTGTGCACATTCTTTCTTGTTTTGTGTCTGTACAGGACCTGGCAACATGGGGCTGAGGTCCTTAATGTATTCTGTAGACAACTGAGACCCAATCTAAAAGCTACAGACAGTATTTTCCAGGGGACTTCTGCTGCCTCCAGCGGTCTCTGGGTCATGGCCTGCTGAGAGACATTTGCCATTCCTTCCCCTGCTTAATTTCTGAGAGCTCCCAAGGAGATTCCCTCTCTTTGTTCTTTCATTTACCATCCAAGCTCTTCACACTGCAGGAAGGTACTCAGAGCACCGTGGGAAGAAATGATCCAGATACGAGCCGCAAAGGGGCTGGGAAAGAAACTGCAGATGTGTTGAAGAACTTAATGCGAAGATCTGTTCTGTAAAAAGGGAGTTTCTGGGGAGAGTACTAGAAATTATACACCCGGGCCAGCAATTCAGACATCCAAAGTGCACTCTGTAACACATTGGCACTGAAGGTGTTGTGATGAGCTGACAGTTTACATGGTAATGAGGAAGCATAGTCAGAGTCCTTTAGCATATGTCTGTGATACAGGTCCAGAATTGGAGGTTCTGAGAGGAAGCTCCTCTTCCCTGCCTGATGGCCCCCTAAAATGAGTTCATGCTTCTCAGTCCATCCTTTGTTTAGTAAATACCTGCAGCACAAAGCCATGGCAGGACAGACCAGTGTTACAAGTGATAAGCGTCTTTACCACAAAAGGGGAAGACTGATAACTCATGATGGCAGCAGCTGTGTTTCACTCCTGAGTAGCATCTGGGACACCTAAGGCTGACTGATAAAAGCAGGAGGCAGTAAGACTAACACTTAAAAATTCAGAAAGGACTGCTGGGTGCAGGAGACAAGACAGTGGCAGAGTGTTTTCCTGAAATGCAACATTAGTCCTCCTGTAGGGATGGATGAGGGAGAAGTTTCGCAGCAGCTGTCCGCACTGCATTCTTTCTCCTGTCTTTCTCTAGAGCACTAACGTGGACAGAGAGGTCTGGTTGCCTTCTCCTGTCTGTCTCCTGAGGAACACCCACATGAACGTTTTGGCAACCCCAGTCCAGCTGCCACGATTTGGATGTGAGACGCAGGGATCTGGTGACACACAGCCCAATCCCTTGGTATTGACATAACCCCAACCCAGGGACGAGAGCATATTAGTCCTATACCTAGACTGATGGAGAGAGACAGGACATGCCCCAGTAGAGGAAAAGCTTTGTTAGGGGGAAGTGTCTTCCCTCCAGCTCTCTCCCGCAGCAGGTGAAACACAACCAGTGCCATAAGGCCAGCAAGTGTTTAACAAAAGCCCTTCTTCGGGCTCTCTCTGCTCTGCTGTCTGCACGGCTGTACAAGGCAGATTGCTGTCTCTTATTAACTAAATAAACAAGCAGCAAAAGTTGAGCGAAATGGAAACACATACACAGCTTGTCTGCAAATAGAGACAAACGCCTCCATCGCATGGTTGCACCCAGCTGTCTGGCTGATACCTGCTTAAATGGCTTTAATTTCACATTAAGGTCAGTGCAGTCGTAGCTTCTCCTCCCGAGTGGAAAACCTGGCTAATGAAACACTCAGGTTTGTATTGAGTCCACTTCGGTGCACCAGACGAGCGTTTTGAGGAGCTGAGGAGGGTGCCGTGGTCCTTCTTCTGCAAGGGTGAGTCCCCAGCCAGGACTGTGGGAGCAGGGCTGAGCCAGCACGGCAGCCAGCGTCCGCACGTCAGAGGCTCCTCCGCAACCACCCGCCGAAATGATGAGGTATCTCCAGTTCACAGTCAGGGTACTCTCTTGCCTAATCCCATGCTGCAAGGAGTGCAGAGAGCCCCTGCCTCTGCACCAGCCCTGCCCAGGTCTGTGCTCCTTCCTCATGGCTTCCCTGGGCTGGCTCCCCTTTCAGCAAAGGTTATTTGTTCAGCTTATGCATCCCTTCCTTCTTCCATTTACGCAGCCTTCTCACTTTCCTCTGGGAATATAGATGGGATGAGTAAACTGCCTTTATATGTAGTCTGAGGAGTTTGTCTTTGAGGCTCATTTATAACTCTTCAATTTTCTTTAGCTTCTCCTTTCCAAAGATCAGAGTTCCTGACCAAGTTTTGATGCAGTCCGTGAGGGTGATAAACATAGCTAGACTATGATCACTTGTGCGTAGGAAGCTATTTGTCCTGAACCACATTCTCCATGTTAGTCAAGGCAAAATCGAAAAAAACCACTTGTCTTGCATGCCTTCGAAGTAACTGTTCCAAGGATAATTTAAAGTATTGAGACATTGATTCACTAAACATCGTTGGCCTGCTTATATGTGGGCAGGCAAAGTCACCCATTATTGGTGATTTATTAGCTGTAGATGCCTCTTTGATCTTCTCTAAGACTGTGCACTCAATATCCTCCTCCCATGAGGCAGATCGGAGGACAGCCCTATCAAGACATTCAGATTCTTGTCACTTATGGTTCATGTCCATGGGATCATCTCCACTTAGACACTGTATCTCACTGGATTCAGGGGATCTTCCAGAGCCCTACAAAATATGCAAAACCAGAAGCTCCTCTTGGATTGAGAAATTATGATACCAGCACCTCTAAATTGCTTTTAGCGGCTTCCTGTGCTGCCTCAGGCTCAGAAGTGCTTAGTTTGCTGACAAAAATCATAGACTCATACACATTAGAGATGGAAAAGCCCTGCTAGGTTCAGCTAGTCCATTTCTCCTACCAGGGAAGGAATATTTCCAGCAATCTGTTTTCCCTGCTACTTTGTCTTGTCTATTTTTAAACATCCAATGTAGCAAAAATACATTTAGATTGTCAGGATTTCAGAGCCAAGTTAGCTGTGGAAGTACCAGCTGTAGCCTAACCTGCTTTGTCTGGTGGCAGCAGCTAAATTGCTCTCTGCTGCCTTTGAAGTCAATGGTAAAAGTCTTATTGGCTTCTGTGGGAGCATTCTCAGGCCTTTGGTACGGATGATTAGAGCAAATAGCTATGGAGCACTGATAAGCCATTCTTATACTATCGCTTTCCAGGCCATAACTGCATTTTAATAGGCAAGAAATTGTCTCAGCAGCAGTCAGGGTGCAATAATAGCAAAGCCATGTGGAGCACACGACAAACTGGGTCTGCACAGAAGAGACTCCTGCCACGTCCATACAAAATTATATCCACAATCTCGAACAGGTTTGGTGGAGTACGTGATCCAAGGGGAACGGCCAGGGGCAGTCCCTTTTGTGCCTCCTCGAACTGTAAACTCCACCAGAGGTCAATTCAGCTTCAGTAGATGTTCAGTAGATTCAGTACTATTCTGTACTATTCAGAATTCCCCTATTCAGTAGATAGCTCCAATGTGGTTTCCCTTTCCAATGAACTTAACATCATGAATGAAGGGAGCTGGGCATATCGGAATGCCCCTCTATCTGCCTTTCACACCGTGGCCAGAATACGGCCTAAGTATGGCACCACCCTACTATTTTAGCCAAACAAAGCAAAAAAGACTGGCTGTTGAATCACAGAAGTTAGGAAGTCACCATGTAAAACTTGACTCACCTTCTCCAGGAAAAAGATGTCGGCAGCTCCCCCGCGAGATGGAGCCCTCGTCGGGAGCAGCGAGTGACACAGCCCCGGCGAAGCTCAGTCTTTGGCTTTCTCTTTTTATTTCAGTAACAATGGCAGGTAGTGGGAGCCAGGGTTTGAATTTAATTTAACAGTTGTTGTACTCTGCTGGGACAGCTTCCTCTGCCTCCACATTTCCTGTCTGGAAGTTCTCCCAAAAGGATGAATTAACCAATATATGACCTGTATGGGAAATGCACTTTATTGAAGCTATTTTTCTAGGGTGGAGCTGAACAGCTGTTTAACAGTGCATAGCTGCACTACATGAGAGACAGTAAAAACATACAAAATTAACCGTGTTCAGGTAAACCTGGGCTGTAAGGAGGCAGAAGGTAATTATCTCAAACTGTAATTTTTGCTTGTACGCAGAGGGTAGCGTCCTTGTGTGACAAAGAGTGACAGCATGGGGTACCACAGCACGACAGCCAGCTCAGGGGAAGAGGACCTCGGTTTTACCTTCCCCATAGCACCTTCTTGTGCCATAAATGAGGAGAGATTAACACCATCCCTGCAGGCCCCAGCATCCTGGCAAGGAAAACCCATGTGCTAAAGCTACCTTGGCATAGGCTGCTATCCCAAAACTGCTTAGTTTGACATGATGGAAGCAGCAAGAGACACAGCCCTGGTATTACTATGGGGACAGCTGTGCCCGAGATGAAGCATAGTTCAATCCTTTCTTTTATATAAGGCTTCAGCAATCAGTAGGAGCCCTAAGTGTCACAGAAACAGTCCCACAATGTCTGTAGGCATCTCAGGGCAGATTACAACTCTTTGGGTCTACACAGGAAGATCTTTCCTGCTGTGAGCCAGCGCTGCCATCCGTGGAGCACAGTCCCATCATGATGGCTCCTGCCCCAGGCCATGGAGGAGCATCTCTGGGTGGCAGCACAAGACTGCATAGCCCAGGCAACATAATCGTGGGAGATGGAAGCTCACCACATCTCTGTCCAGAAGCCTCAGTAAATCCCCTGCTTTCCATTCACGTCTCGTCCTCTCCCTCACAGCGGGTTAGCAGTGCAATTAAGTTATTGCATATTTACATCAGGGCTGAAGAGACGAGAATCTGAACAGAAGCTTTAAAAGCCACTTTTTCTTTTTTTAAAGCCTGACATAAAATACCAGCCAGATTTACCATGGGTTTCCTGTGTGTGCACATGAGTTATACACACGGTAAGTGTCCCGTCATCATGAATTCTGCCGATGTGCTCTTTTTAACGGCACTGATCATAGGGAATTCATTTGGTCTTCATATAGCTGTCACCTGTATTACCAGAGCAATTTCATTCTAATTTAGAATTACTTAATGGTGAAGATAAAGTTAAGTGTTAGCCATGTGGGTCTTTTCTTGGCTTCTCTCTCTCTCTCTCTGACACAGCAAGAGTGCAACTGCAGGGTGTTTTATGACCAATAATTCAAAAGAGCAGGGAAAAGAAGGAGCAGCAAATATCAACTGCTTGTCAATCATCCTCGGTCTTTCAGCTCAAATGGTTATACTTGGACCTCTGATCTTTTCTTCTGCCGACTGTGATCCCCCTGTTTGTTTGGAGTTCTTTAGGTGCTGCAACCACCAAAAATACATTTTTTTTTAAAGGTTTAGGTCTAGGAAACCTGCAGTGGTTACCCACAATGATAGGAAAATGTGGTACAGGAAGCCATACCTAATGGTTGTGCTATAGCAGCCAAATTACAGCCAGCCTGTCAGGGTGGCAATGGTGGGGTACCCTACAGCCTGGCTGAACACGTGAAAATGCTGTGAGGATATTGATTGTTTTTATAGCATCAGTTATACAGCAACAAGTGATTTGTCCTCCCAAGCCCCTGTGCCCCTCCTTTTTTCCCCCCAGCTCCAAAAGGTAATCGCTCTGTATATATCACTAGCTTGTTTAAACTGGAGATGAAAAGCTACAAAAGTACAACTTAATTGAACCCTGTATTGTGTTATTACAAATGCTGCCGACCTCACTTGCAGTCCATTATCAGAGGGTTCTGCTGAATGCTTTAATTAAAGACAATAAGGCTAATAAAAAGGCATCATTTTCCTGTCTCCAGCTCTGCTGGAGAGTTGGGGCTGATGAGATTATTTCCTGCTAATGCTCTTCTGCTGTTGTTGTTTTTAAATCTTTTTCTCCCTATGGTTTGCAAATACTGTCTGAGCCCGAGTTGTACAAGATTCATTAAGAACAAGAAAAAAATCAGTTTTGTTTCTGAAACGTTCACTAACATTTGACAAGCAGAGCCCCTCTTCCAGATGATCCCCAGTGCTTTATCCCAACCATCACTGCCTTTTACTCTTGGATTCAGTTCCAGGGAAGGAAAAAGCTTCCCTGCACAGGCACAGGTACACATGCAAACTGATTTCAGGACGCACTCTGCCCGGGGCATCCATCTCCAGCCCTCGCCTTTGCAGGGAGGACAGCATGATGACAGTGCTACTTGCCAGAGGGCAGGATCTAGCCCAGAGTGAGTAATGCAGCACCTCACCATAATTAACATGCTGCTTACTAATGGCCCATATGTGCCATCCCTATTTACTTTCATACTGATAGTATTAACAGTACCAAACCAGCAGTGTTTGGGCAACTTTTGTCTCTCCAGCTTTGATCCAAAGAGGCAGAAGAAGAGGGGGACAATGCAGGAAAGCAACAGGGAGGATTGCCACAGGGAAGAGATGTGTAGCTGAGAAAGGGTAAGCAAAATGCTGCAGGAGGTGGGTTTGCAGAAGGGGAAAGGTTTGCAGTAGGACAGCTCTGTTCATCTGCCTGTAGGGGAATGTGCTGAGGAATAAGTGAGGCAGAATGGTCTCTATCTCTGGATGCAGAGGGGTGACACACTATTCCCTGTCTGCATTCCTCTGCCTTCAAGGACATCTGCATGGGCTTGACCTCATCGACCCCTTGCATACCTCGGTGTCTGGTGAATAGTGTAAACATGGCAGGGGTGCAAAGAGGGGAGTGGGAAATCACCTGGTGCTTGTTGCACGGGTGCTTTTACACAACAGGCACACCCACCCACCAGCACACAGACCGAGCCCAGCAACTCCTCACACACTGACCACAAAACAGTTAAAGCTTCACTAACAATCCAGGACATATCTGAACAAGAGACCTAATGGCAATTGGCATTGTAGCCCTGCTGTGAATAAGCCAAACCATCCAGTCCTACTGTGATTAAAAACTCCTTCTTGGACAAGGGAATAAGCAGCCAGACATTAAGTAACTGAACTTTGCCCCTGCAAGGAGGAGAGCAAAGCACTAACCACTGAGCCAGCCCCGTTTGCCAAGACTTTTATAGGGAAGGAACTTTTACAATTAAATACAGCAAAAGGTTTCTTCCACTGTGAGCCTCTGAACATAGGTTGAAAGAAGCAGAGTCGAACGTGGAAGCCAAGTTAAGAAAAAAAAAGAAGAAAAAGTCTTGATCTGAAGGTTGCAGGCTCAAAGTAGCTAGAAACCCCATCAAGTGACTGAATGGGAACAGCAAGAGGCGGGCAAAGACCACAGCTCCTCCCTGGGTAAAGGATGAAGCTGTAATGTGGAGCAGACTGACCTAGTTACATATTTCTTCTTCGCTTTCCCTCTCTCTCTCGCTGCTGCAGTTGCCAGGCTGGGATGTTGCAAAGCAAGTTGTAAATGAAGTTTCTGCTATCCAAGTGAGCAAAGGAGAAACCAGGAGCCCTGCAGATGTGAACATCTCAAGCAGCACCATCTCAGGCCCCCTTGGAGCAAAGCATTTGCCCCTGTCACATCACCCCATCCGAGGTGGCTTTCCCCATCGCACCCTTCCCATCCATGTTTCCTTCATGTATTAGCAACTGTATGTCATTTTTGGCACAGTAGGGAAATGGCCCACAGCCTGGTGACATTTGGAACTCTATCCTCCTGAGCACACAGCAAAGGCACATGCTAATTAAGCTATCTCCACTTTTCTGGTCTGCAGTTGAAGCAAAGGAGTCTTTCACTGAGCTGTGAGGGTCCTGCACTCCCCCCCAAGCTGCACCTGGATTGACCAAGGTATGGCAGAGCCTATCTGGGTATGGCACGCAGGACACGCATCAGGCTGAGCTGGCACAAATCCCACCATGCTCCCACAGTAGGTACTGGAGGCCAGCAGGCTGCCTGGGACCTCAGGCAGCATTGTGGGTTTTGGTCCCTTTTGTACCCCAAGGATGGCCAAGGATACCTGTGCACACCGATGCAGTGAGTCTCTGGAGGCCAGGAGGTTTGGAGAAACATCCAATGTCTGGATCCCTTTTCCACCTCAGATCTCCAAAGTGTCAACCATTTCTGCAGACTTCCAAGACTGACAACCTTAAACTATCACCCAGCAAGGTGCAGGGAAAGCTTTGCTCTTGATGAGCAATTAGAGAAAGGAGCAGCTGCCAGGAGAGGCAAGAGAAACTACCAAGGGAAGCATTTCCAAAAGCTGAATGAACCCTTTGGGGAAGACCATATTTTGGAAGAATTGATGCTAAATGTAGGAGCTGTAATGACTTGGGGGGGGTCTCCAGTCTATAACTTCTAATTAGAAATGAAGGGAAAAGAACAACGAAACCTTCTAAACGTTCCACCACAGAAAACTAGTAACGTTTTTTTTGGCTCAGGAGTATTTTTGAGATGTACATGTCTCATCCTCAATGAAAAAATGTTTTGACAGGGGGAGAACTGGGGGTGATTGTGAGGAAATTCATGCTGTCAGTCACAGCTACCCCCTCCAGCTGAAACAAGGGATCTCCAGAAAAGGAGTGGTGCAGATGCTAAGGCAGATGCTAAGCAAGTATGAAGCCAGACAGAGTTCATTTTGTAAAAAGTTGCTGTGACCCCACTTTTCAGCATCACTCGCTCACTTAAAGCCCTGCTTCTCCCTCATCAACATTTTCAGAATAGAGTAAAAGAGGGAGTTTGCCTATATGTTGTGTGTTTATCTCTCTGGACTAGTAGAGGTAATTCTTGTCCTGTGGGCAACCTGGTAGAGCATATTTTCCCAACACACTAAACATTGCTGATAGGATGTATTTTTCCACTCCTCAGCACTTCTGAGAAGTGTACCCTACAAACTGTAGCATCCACTTTTAGTGGACTTTCCAAACACAAAGTGTCAGTCCAACCTTCTCTCCCTTCCCTTGCATTTCTCGGCTGTGTTTCACAAACCAAGACACTTACAGAAGTACAGTGTCGTTCCTACCTTACAGCACTCAGGCTTTGCAGAAGAGGCAAGACTCAAAGACGACTCCTTGGGAAATGAACATCAGCTTCACACAAGCAAAGTACAGGAGCTCTAGTTTTCCTCGTTCGGAAAAGCATCAGCGCATCCATCTGTGTTCACATCTCCCCTTCTAGACCGTTTTGTCTGCAAAAGAAGCAAAAATTATCCATCAGGGACAACCATAGCACTAAGACTCAAGCCCACCAGCCCTTTTTATGGAGACACACTCCTGCCCAGGCAGCCAGTCCAAGAGGCTGTAACACACAAGGGGGACAGTGCCCTATGGGAGGGAGAGGGGCTGCCAGAGGAGCCTGCATCCCACTGCCCAGTTCGGCTTGCAAGGGGCAGGGGGAGACCAGCAGCCATACAGCTGGGGCCAGCACAATGGGCTGTCACTCTCATCAAATGGGAGGGTAATTAGGGAGGACGTCTTCAAACACAGCTGCCTGTGCTATTCGAAAGCTGCCACATGCTTGCCCTGAACAAGGAATGCCATGGCCCACTGGTGTAGAAGCAAAACCACCCCCTTCCCTCACTGCCACCCCAAATGAAAGCTTCAAAGCCAGCAATCATTTCACAGAGATTGGTGGTCGGCCACCACTTTCCAGCCTTCCCAACCCACAATTTGCTCTACAAGCAGCTTGAACAGAGGGAAAAGGGTGGGTCATTATAGATGTGTCCTTGGGAAGAGATAAATCCATTCCACATATTAATAACCTCTGCAATCATCACTGCGTGAAACTGGGTGCTTATGAGAACTGGCTCTTCTGTAAGAGTGGCACAAACACAATGCGGGGTAAATATCAGATTCAATAGGTGAACCAAAGATTTAGAGAAGATAAACAGTATGATTCATAAACTGAGATTTGAGGCAAATCTCAGTTTTGGGGGAAAGCAACATAGGACAATATTCAATGGGCGGCAACTACAACTAACTCATTCAGCGCTAGAAGGAATTTTGTTTAAACTGAGTTATTATTTGACCCTTTTATTTTCTTTTTAAAAATGAGGTCCTCTTTCTCACTTTAAGTGAAAAAGACTATGCCAAAACAGAAGTTTAACATCGAAAGATTTTGTCTCAGAAAGTTTAATCTAGTAAAGAAAAGACACATCCCATCCCGAAACCTACAAGCCAACCCTTCCAGCTTCTCCAGCCCCCCCCCCCCCTCCAGCTCTCACCGGTGGCACGCACTGACTCTAATTCATAAGCAGTTTCCATCCTCCTGCAACTCCACTAATTGGCAAATTTGCTATGCACTACATGTATTTTACCCATATCTGCAGGAACCAGACTTTTCTGTTCTCCCCTCTCCCTTCTTCTCTGCCCCTTCTGCTCCCCAGCCCCCCACATCTGTGTTTCTGCTCAAAAGTCCTTCTCATCATTTCCCACACGCACACAAATACGCTTCTTTTTCATCTGTAACATCTGTACAGTCTGACCAGCTTCCTCAGTGTTTTTTCACATGTACAAACTCAATAAATAATGCAAATGAGTCACCATTTAATTATTTTCTCAGCTTGTCGCGCAAGGAGCAATTTGGAGTGAAGACCCAAGGTGGCGAGGGGCAGCACGCTCCCTCCCGAAGGCAGGCGTATGGCAGTACCACTGCTCCCCCTGCCTCCCACCGACCCACCCTCCAGCTTCCAGCAAAGACTCACTTCACAAAATTTAATTACTCTGCTAACATGTCCCATATGCTCTGTGGCAGGCAGGGAAGGCTTTAATTACATCTGCTCCAGACATGCTGGGGAGCACTGATTCCCCATCTCTCAGGGACCCAACACAGTACCCGTGGGGATGGGGGTGCTGCCAGAACCAAAATGGTGCCTCAGCTTCAGGCATCGAGTACCAAAATATCCTTTTTCCTCCTCTGCTCCTCCACACGCACACATCCACAGCTCGCGGTGAGGCTGCAGACAAGGGAGGGATCTACTCTCTAGAGGAGAGCAAATCGTCCCTCTTACAAAGTGCTGACCATCATCGTTAATGAACTGATTAACAATCATTAATAATTAGAAAGCCCTTCCGCACCATTGCTCATTTGTGTGGTGCTTGAGACACATCATCCCTCATTTGGGAAGTGGAGGACAAAACCTATCCCCAGCTGGCCTTCCCCTTCCCTACATCCTCCCAGCACTTCTGGACCCGGTAACTTGGCTATTCCACTCCTCCTCCCATCCCATTTTATTTTTCATTTTCACAGCTGCCTCTGCAATTGCTAATTTCACAGCCATCAGGTGTTGCTGAGGTGGCAGGTAGTCAAAACCATTTTGGGGCACAATACATCAGGCAGTAGACAAGGACCAGGCAGGAATTTGTTTGACATGACATTGTTATGCAAAGATGCTCACAGTACCCGAGGTGCTTCGAGCAACTGGATTGCATTTTCTGGAGACAGAAATCCTTTTTTTTAGGGGAAGAAGGGCTGGAGGCAGGGGAAATCCTTTCATTCAGGATCGTGTTTAAGTGTGAGAGCAGAATATCTATTGCGGTCCCTATACTTTTAATGTGGTTTGTGGCTTATGTGATCCAGCCTGTAATCTGTTCCACATCTTATACTGCCTTGAATTTGATCAAGACACATCTGAATTGTGATAGTCTGCTTTGCTGGCTGCCTTGTGGTGAACCATCTCCTACCAGCTCTGGTTAATGTTTTGAACAAGGGCCAGTCATTATTGTTTGCAAACTCTTCAGGCAGAGGGGTAATTTCCAAGGAACTTGTGGGCTGGAGAAATTCAGCAGAGCATGTCTTTGAAGAGCATTTTCCAAAGCGGGGGGTATGAATGTGCACACACACACAATTTGTTTGGTAAACTCCCTGCGTTTCCTTCATCAAAGATCCAACTGTAGGGTCACAGTGAAGTGCAGGAAGGCACTGCTTTCCCATGGACCAAGGGATTGTTCCAGAGTCTTCCACAAGTTGTGGACTCCTAAGCCCCATTGCACCCATGTGCAGCATCTATCAGCTTTCCTGCTGCATCAGGGGATCAGAGAGCCAGCCCGTACACACCTGACAGTCCAGCCATGGGCCACACTCCAGCCACAGGTTGGCAGCAGAGGAGAGGTGCAGGCGATGCTGTGCTGAGCAGTAGGAGAAGAGCATCCCATGCCAGGGTAGGAGGCATTTCCTCATAGCTGCGTTCTTCATCCTCTTGCATGAACTGCTCTGCTTGAAGAAGAGATAGGTTGCCCATATTTCCACAGTGCTTTTGTTCCTATGGAGACACTACAAGCCGTGTGGGATCTTGCTTTTCCCCCTGTACTAAGTAGAGTCCTGCCCCATGAGCAAACTCTGGAGTTATGAGAGCAAGGCTCATGGCTTGCAGCATGGTCTCCCTTCCTCCCCATCCCCATCTGCTCTGGAGCTGCTACACAGAGCATGAAATGAGCATGCTCTGTGCATGCTCTGATGCTCGAGCTCCACATCACCGATTTCTCCTGTGAAAGGGAGATAATCCACAAAGTACCAGGAGGAAGGGTGGCACAATACATCCTCTATCAACAGATTTCATCCCAATGCCCTTTTTTCTCCACCATGAGGTCCCACCAAGGTCCCATACATGCATACTCCTCCAGGACAGCACTGGTGTAGATAACTCCCTCCCTTTCCCAAGAGTACCTACATTGCAGTAATGTATCCGCTTTCCATGCCAAGGAAGGGATGTGCAGCTGGTCCAGCTCTGCTCTAGGGTTTGTACAGAAGCCAATTCCCTTTTCAGGACCATCATTACTTCTTTTTAGCCTAAAGCCTAAAATTGCCACCCAGGCTGAGGGAAGGTGGGGGGGGGCGGGGAAGGAAGGGGAATAAAGAAAGCAGGCAGAGAGTAAAGTCGGCACTTGGGACATTTCAGCTAGAAAAGGTCAGGCAGCACTTCGAATGGCTCATCCCCCTACCTAGATGCATAGTAATAGCAGACCCTGCCCTTCTCTGTTTTATGCATTTCAGTAGTGGCTCTGCCCCTTGGGTGAATCAAATTGATTTAGTCCAGTCTCCTAGTTCAATTTCTAGGGCTGCTCGGCCAGGACTCCCTAATCTGTGAACAGGATTTCATTGTGGCTAGGCACTTCTGATCCTTCAATTTATGGTTTGGCATTAAATTCGGCTCCAGTGATGCAGGGATGCTTAGATTATGTGTCTGTAAGATCAGGCAAGTGTAGCTCAAACAGTGGGAAGATAGAGGTATTCTTGGAGAAGCGATCCTCTCTCCCTGAGCTAAAATAATCCTATGACATCTTGCCTGTATGATCCAAAAGGCTGTGGTTTTTAGGGCAGGATGAAATCTTGTTCAGGAGAAAAAGAAATAAATTCTCATGAAAGGTTCGTTCACAATTAAAAGAAACAGTTCTTCTAAAATGCCTGTTCCTCGCTTACACACAATGGAATTAACCGAGCAGCTGAAGCTGTTTCAGCCCCCAAGTCTGCTTTTCCGTTTTGGAGGGCAGGAACTTCTGCAAAAATATTCCACAGTTGTTTTTTTTTCCATTCCTGGGGGAGCGGCAGACAATACAAAAACACCTAATTGTAGGAGCAACGCTTGGAAATACAAATCTCAAATCCAATAGCGTGTCATGGTCTTAAACCAGGGTTTATCACTGCCAGGCATAAGGAGATTATCATGCAACCATCACTTAGACATAGTGGTGTTATCCTGGCTGGTGCTGTGAGCTAGCTGAACCAAGGTCTGAGTTGCAATAAAGACATTTCTCTCCTTCCTGTCTGAGAGCAGAGCAATTCTCCCTAGCACACTTTAAGGGCAACCAGGGCTGCACAAGCAATGAGCTCAGCCTTTGGCAGAAGAAGACCTGCCAGTCCTTCTGTAGTGCTTTTTAACAAAGCACTGCGCAAGGCACGCCAGCCAAATATGCCTAGTAAACTTTTTCAATCCAAAATATCTGAGATAAAGTGAGGGCTGCACAGCAGCCTGCCAGAGGAGTATCTTCTGCTGCATGCAACATGGGTGTGAGTTGTATGCCCTGAGGTACAGCAAGAAAACACCTGGAGATGCTCAGAGGCGCGGAGCCTGCATAGGACCGTGCAGCCTTTTGGGCATGTCTCCTAGGCTGAGCTAGCCTCCAGAAAGTGTCCAGGGACATCCTGGAGACAAACCAAGACAAAGCCCGGAAGCAACTTAACGAAGGAGCCGCAGGGACAATGGTGGCCCCCTTCTCCAGGGCCCTCCCTGGCCCCTTCCTGCAGCAGCCCAGCAGAGCCGCCCCTCGCCCCGGGAGCCTGACTCAGAGCCCAGCAATGCCCAGGCAGCATCCCCTTCTCACGGGTAACTTCCTAGGCCCCGAATTGTTTCGGGGAAACACGTATTTGGCAGCTGAAGTTTTCCGGCACACCAGCAAGGATGGAAATAGCATTTTTTTCCAAAGAGTCTTTCTCTACTATGTCATGAAAGAAATATCCAGGGCGTGTTTCCTCACTCTTAATATGAAAGGCTGCTGCATACAAAGACAGTAAGAGGGCTTGGCAAGAGAACTCAAGGAGCCAGAATATCAGGGGAACGGAGGTAAACCAGCCGCAGGGTCACTGAAAGCTCCCCCTGGCACCGTGCAAAGAACATGGAGCTCACCTGAGAGCCAGGATCATCTCAGATAGAGCGACGTGACCACGAGGAACCACACACCCCACCCCTGCACCTCGCTGCTCTGCCTATAAAATCAAGGGATGGCTCTGGGGAGCAGGGCTCTGTGCTGGACAAAGCCCCTGGCACCATGGGAGATGAGCATCTGTGGAGTCACCAGCCCCCTTGGCAGCAGACCAGGGAGGACAGGTCGTGCCTTGTGGCCCTTTCTCATGCCCTATCGACTGGACACCACCGTGCTGGCTTCTGGAGCGCAATCAATAAGCAGAGAGACATCACTACTGTTAAATTATCCCACCGACCTCCTGGTGGTCTAATGGACTCTCCAATAAGGTCTTATTAAATTCCAAGCCAAACTGTGTCCAGTTACAGTAATTACCGAATATTTAAGAAACAGCACTTGCCTATTTAGAGCACACTAACAAACATCTCACGGAGAATTTCATGCTCTTTAATTACTATGCAATACCTGTCCCTTTGGTGACACCCTCCAACCTGGATTTATGTGTTAATTTGCATCTGTTCTTCTATGTGCCAGCATTTTAGAAAAGCAGAGAAATTACAAAATAAAAAAATTAAAAAAAATAAGGAGAGCAGGTCTCCTGTGGAGGGTTAGGGCCTGTGGGTAGAGAAAACCTAAATAAAGGCAGGGGTTGTGCCAGCTTTCCCCATCCCTGTGTGAAAGCCCAAATGCTGCAGTCCATCACTGCAGCTCTCCACGTCACACCAGCCCCAAACCCAGCCCCATCCTTCTGCTCGCTCAGCCCTGACCTCCACAAACCCCATCCCTCCCACCCTGGGGCGCAAACGCTCAAAAAAAAAAAAAAAAAAAGAAAGCAAAAAAAAAAAAAAGCTAAGTTAAGCAAATCATGCCTTGGCTGACCGACGTGCATCCTCAGGAACTAGGGCAACACCTGCCTGGAGCTCATTTCCCTGCACGCAGCGAGAGCCGTGGCCGAATCCGAATGCGGGGCCTCTGTGCTAGCCGAGAGCCGTAACCCCAGCTGTGCTCTCCAGCTCGCTGCCTGCCTTATTAGCGCTAAACAGCATCCTTACTTAACACACTTCAATTTAGAGTGGAATGGATATTTCTTACTTCAGAAAGTCTCACCTGCCTCTCAAATGGCTCTTGGCACGCTGCCTGTTCTCACTCGCGTTTTGCCTTTAACAAGGCAAGCCTCATTCCTCTCGAATGGAAAAGAGCTGGCAGGGCTTGATTGAAAGTTTGGACTCCTTCCCCCTCCCCATCCACTTAGATGCCACAAGAGCCCCCAAATCTGTATAGCCTTCTTATTGCCAGGAAAGCAAAGCTTTTGCCAACGCATCTCCCAGGTTCCTCATCACAGAAACTGAAGCTAAAACATCTAATAGAGGCACCAACAAAGATTGGTACGAAAAAGAAAGGGGGAGAAGATGAGCGTTGTTTGCAGAACTTGCCTGGCCTTCTGCTGCCCCTGCCCCCATCTTTTCTTCCTCCACTGCAGAATCCTCAGAACATCCAAGCCCAAGGTAGAAATATCTAACAAGTTGATTTTTTTTTTTCCTTCCCACCCCCAACCGCACTCCTTCCACAGGTAGTTTGAAATGCAGAGATCCAAGAGAAAAGAGCATCACTCACCGCTCCCACTTTCCTAACAAGACCTCATTATGGTGCAGGGAAAACTTGACCCTGTTGGAAGTGTCAAGCCGAGGCACCGCATTTATTCCTCACACAGTCCCCTCTGCCTATAACTTAGCGGGTGCTGCGGGGAGGTTATTCTTTCTTTCTTTGATTGTCACGGGGAGTAAGCCTTTCTTTTTTTAACAAAGCTATTTTAAAACAGATGCTTAACTCTCTGTGCTATTTTAAATGATGCATTGGAAAAAAGCCCACAGCAGAGCCACAGTTTAGCACAAAGCCTGGGCGAGCCGAAGCCCATGTGCTCCTACCTGTGTACAGAGGGATCTTGATTAAATGGATCTACAGGTGACTGTTTTGAAGAAAATAGCCCCATTTGGGCCAGAATACGTCCATTCAGTGGGGAACAATTGCAGAACTGCAAGAGGCTTCCTCAGTTTGCTTTTGCAGGTCAGTAGATACCCATGCTCATCTCTGAAAACTGAACTACAGCACTGCAAGGTGAGGTGTGGGATGGAGAAAGGTTCCTGGCTGCTGGGCACTGTGCGTACCATGTGCTGGGCTGGTGACTATGCTGTGAATTGGGCAAAAGACCTTCCACAGCCACAAGATTTCCACCTCCATCCCCAATGGGACCGAGGTAGGAGCCACTAGATATAAACAACTCCAGGGACCCAGCTTGGATTTGCACTGTGATCTCGAGGCAGAAAAGTTTACTCTATGTGTATTTACTATTTTAGTACACAGCAGATTATAAACTCAATCTCTGAAGTTACAAGACCATATAGTCAGTGTTTATCTGTGGTATTTGATTATTACAAAGTTGTTCATGCTCAGTAAATATGTTTTCTGTTAATCAGCTGGCATTTACTTTATAGACATCTGTGTTATTAAACACACAGAGATTGGGGATTTAGGGATTGTGATAGCAAATGGCCCTCATTCGGTCTATAAGGCATCACGTACACTTTTCTAGCTGCTCCATGGAGACTTGCTAGCATGGGTCAAACCTCCACACAGCTCAGAGAGATGCTGCATCTCCCAAAACTCTCTCCCCTCAAGCAGGCGAGGCCACGCCGACTGCTAGGTAAAGGCATCCCATTTCTCCAGCTGCATCGATGCTGCTGTCTGGCACTGAATTATTTAGCTTCCCCTCACTGTGAATGGAAATGATCTGCAGTTTAAATGGGATGAAGAGAAGTTTGCATCAAAGGCACCTTAACTCAGTCAAACACACATTGGAGACTTCCTTGCCTGTGACTGTCAGGGGTAATAACCATGGCTCTGATCAAACAAAAGGCCCTTCAGACCCACTTAGTCCCTGTAATCGGCAGGTTCACGTCTCCTCTTCCAGCTGTCGGGGAAAAAAGTATTTAAAGAGGTTGAGTCAGAAGGAGATGAGGATGTTGGGCTGTGGAACGTGAAAGACTTTCCCATAGATTGGAGGCTGATGTGCTGCTGGCAGCCCTGGGTTTTCTCAACGCCCAAACACTTTGTCATGCAGGCTGGCAACACCATCCATTTTCCTCCTGACCTGGCAGGAGAGGAGGGTCAGTGTTAGTGGCACTCATGTTGGCTAACTCATATGGAAGTGCAGGGCTATTACGGCTGTCTCTGGCACATCAAACACCAGCTTTCTCATTTCCTAAAGCTTTTCTGCCAAAACCCCACTATCTCTGAGCACCCCTCACCTATGCAGCCAAACCCACCAGCAGCTCTGCGCTCTATCCATTGCCAAATCCTCCCATCTGCCCCCATACCCAAGGTTCTTTCCCCACCTCTTCCGTGCTGCCAACACCAGGACCACTGCAGACATCAGACCTCCTCGGATGGTAGTGTCCCTCTCCAGCTCACATGGTGACAGGCAGCACTGGTCAAGTGTCCTCACTGATACCACAGTAAAGATAGCACGGAGCTGGAGGCAAGTCGGGCATCTCCTAAACAAGGTTGTTGCACAGACCTGGCTGTGAGAAGTCTTTTGTGGTAGCAGAAATGCTCAGCGGAGACCTTGAAGTTAAATTAAAATCTGTCAGCATTTGGGAAATGAGGGATTCTGCTCTCTGCCTGCCCCTGCTTCATTGTCCTGCCCACATGGAAATTCTTACCTCCCGTGCTACCCTATGAGCTGCTCCCCAGTTTGGGATGCTTCCCTTGGGGGATGCCATTGGAGGGAAGCAGAGGGATGCTCTGGCATCTCACAGCTGAGCTCTGCCAGTGCCAGCACCACACCACAGCCCAGGCTTGCCTTCCTCTGCTGCCCCCACCACTTCCCACCCCCCCAGGTTGCTAGCATTAAAAGGATTACTGAACAAAATGATGAGAGAGAAGGGATTAGAGGGCATTATCAGCCTTGATCCCCTCCTAATTAATTACTGGTCAGACATAGGAAAGGATAGCTCCAGCACACCCCACGACAGTGAAGAAGAGATGACACGTGCAACTGGAAGACACCTAGGAAAGGCTGTGGTAAATGCCAACACTTAATTGCTGATGCAACTTTCTTCCCAGAAAGGGCTCCTTTAAGCACAGTACCTGAATTCAGCACAGTACCTGAATGCAGCTGCTGCTGCCATCTGTATATTTTCTGTTCCTCTTAGCACTCACCTTTTTTCTCTTCTTAATGCTTGCACCTTCTTGGGTGATTTGCAGCAAAGCCAGCTCTACCCCAAACCCCGGGGCTGGCTCCACAGATCACCTTCCTCTCTCAGCAGACTGGGAAAGCTGGTGCTTACCTGGCTGGCTGAGGGGTGCCTGGTTTTCTTGCGCTAGGCTGGGGTGACTAATCAAAAGGTATTTTTCTTAAAATTCTTATGGATTGAGGCAATCATCACAACAATCAGAGCAATCCCACAATGAGGGGAAAGAGGAGGCATGTCATTTCAGCTCTGCTCCCTAGAGGAAGAGATAAGAGAAGATCTATTTTTCTGTGTTTCCTGGCCTGAAAGGAAAGGCAGTTCTTATCCCTCCCAAACCACTGTTTACTAAGAATGGGGCAATTTCTGTTTTATTTTTTAATTGTCAGGATTACAACCCGGTAAACAAGAGCTAATGGCTAGTCTCTGTGTATTGTGCTTTGCACCTTCTCCAGTACCCAGCCCTTGCAGTGAGAAAAAAACCACCTTATAATGATAGATTGGTTTTACCAGTCAAAGCCATTGTTCCCGAGAGCAGAGATCCAACCAGTCCTATTGCTTTGCTGGACCTGTTCCCACCCTCTTCCCTGACAGACCAGCTCTTCAGCAGGCTCATTGTGCCACCTGAGTGGAGCTGACCCCAAAGGATTCGTGGTACCTGACTAGGCTCATATGCTTCCTTACTGAACATTCCACACCTCAAATAAGGATGCTCATGATTTTGGGGTCCCCAGCCTTCCTGAGACAGCTTCCATGCCCTGAGATCTCACAAGGACACCTTAATCTCTGTGGAGCTCTTTGATGGAGCACCAGGAGTCCCGGCCCAAACCAGATGTCTCCAGGCTACCTGCAAGCAAAGAGGCTGCTTCCAGCCCTTGGACTCAGCTACGCCATCAACCTCTGTCTCTACAACCACCCCAGCCTTGCTTCCTCACCCAGATGAGCACTGCTAACCTGGTGGGTGATTTAGCTCTGGCCTGGGAAGTGCAGGCTTCCATTTGCAAACAACACACAGCTCAGCAGCCCTGGACTGGCCGCTGCTCCACTTTTAAGCTCAAAGAGGGTGTGTGGTCACAGCAGGCTTCAAACTTGAAGGTACTTGCAGGATGTGGCTGAACATCATCTCTTTCTGTATCACACCTTTTTCATGCAGCTTTCCTTGCTGCAGGATTGCTCCCCAAGAGTCACAACCAGAACACTATATCAAGTTTCCTTTTATGACCCCCGAAGTCTTTAGGCAGAGCACTCAGACAAGGCACTTGCACCAGCTCCAAGATCCCTGAGGTCTGTCCACGTTGCCTGCCTTTCTTTCTTGCTTGCTTGCTTTCTTTCTTCCTTCCTTCCTTCCTTTCCTTTTTAACTCAAACAAATCTGCAGCACCTTCAAATCAATAAAACAAAGAAAGGCAAGGCAAGATGCCACTAAACACCACCTGCTTAAAAAAGATCAGCTAAAATTACTTGCTGCTACAAAACAAATTTCTGCCCACTTAGTCCCCTGGTTGCTGTGCTGTAAATGACCAAGATGGAGCAGGATGCAGAAATGGAGGCACCAGCCAGCATCACCTTACTCACTGCACGGGGTGCTTGGGCTCTGCTGCAGCTGCAATTTGTACCATATGTTCATGTAAGCGATGAAACAGGGACGGCCACAGCCCTTTCCTTGCTTCAGAAGCTGAGAAGCCCCAGTGGGGGAGCCCAGAGACCATCTTTCTGCATCCAGCTGAGAGTTTATCGAAGGGCATCCCTCCAGCCACTGGGACAGGCAGGCGGCTTCAGCACGTGAGCTCCGCTTTTGCCTGGGGGACAGAAGCCCTTCTCTGCTCTACGCAGAAGAGGTTAAGGGAAAGTAGGAGCTAGCGAAATTTCTGAGAAATACCAGCATGCTGGTTTTGACAAATGCACAAATTGGAGCCGATTTGGAATGCAGATGTATGTAAACATGCATGAAATTATCCCATCCCTCCTGCATAATGTCGCCTCGCAGCCACAAAGACTCTGAGTGCTCTGGCGAGGCCAAGCCAGTTAGATCCATTCAAATCAGGGAAAAGACACTGGAAAGGCACCAGGCAAAAGAGTGGGAGTGAGGGAAGAAGACACCTCATCATTAAGTTAAACACGGTCCTGCCTAGCAGCAGGACAGCCCACCTCCAGGCTTGGAGCTCCTTCTAGGAGCCTGTGGGCTGAGCTGAGCATCCTGCTGCCTCCTGAGTTTGGAAGGGACAGATGTCACACACAGGCAGGATATACTAATGTGTTTCTCTGGATGGATACTAATGGATAAGGGAAAAAAGAGAGGATGGAGGAAGCAGAACAGGAGGTAACCGTGTGCACTCAAGCACACTGCAAGTACCTGTGCAAGTACCTTCACATGCCCGCAGAGAGGAGCCTTTTGGGTCCAACTGCCCTACACAGGAACCAGAGGTGGGTTTATAGGAAAGACAATTGGAGTGTTAGCCCTTCTCCCCACCCCATCAGCATGGAGTATTTGCCACTTCTGTTCACATCACAGGTGTACTTTGCTGCATGCACAGGCATTAAAGGCCACTGTCCTTGGGCAAAGCCTTCCAGACCCTGTCTCCAGGCTCCTGGCTTCCGTTCATCCCTCGGAGACCTCCAGCTTCAGGAGTGGCCCCAGGGCCTGTCTTGCACATTTTTGGGTCCCAAGTCCACAGACATCAGTGGGAGTTTCAAGAGCTGTTTCCCTGTTCTGCCTGCAAACGCTTTTAACCCTCAATGTCTAACCACTTCATATGGGGATGGGGTGGTAAATGCCAGGTTACAGACATTGACCCATTTGCCCAAGATCACACCATGAGTCCTGCAAAGCAGCAATCAGGAGTCCTGACTTCCACATCCTTGTCCAAACCACTCCCTTAGTGCCCTCCATGGTTGTTGCCGTGGAGATTATTTTAACGCCACACATTCCTCACCAGGACATCACTGCAATGGTCCAGCAGAGGCAGTACATAAGCCCCTGAGAAAAGAAGTACCCTTCCCTGCTCCTGCTTCCACGGGGAGCTGCAACAGGACTGGGAAAGAAGTGAACAGCTTTCAAGGTGTACTCCACACAAGTAGCCCATTTTTAATACCAAGCACACATACTTTCTATTTACCTACTGCCAGCCGCGTGCACCTGCCAAGCCATAAACCCTCACAGGGGCTAATCTCCCCACCCTCATACAGCACCTGCAAAGCCTCAACTCCACTTTTCATAATGGTTTGTATGAACAAATCTCTTCCATTAATCCCCCGACTTCCCCTAGCCCTCAGTAAGTCTTTCAACACCAGCCATCTCCCCTGCTCCGGCACTTCAAGTTGGATTTAGAGATGAGAGAAGCCCTTTGAACACAAGACTTACTGATTAAAATAGATAGGGTGAGGGACACATCAAAAATGAAGAGCAGAGCAGACGTCCCGTAGGCTCCATGGGTCTCAATCTCACGTGATCTGCCAGGGAACTTGAAAAATCTCAGCTATTGGGAATAAAGGAATAGAAAATAAAAGGGTAAGTCCTAGTAACTGAAATTTATCCCACTCCCCTATCCTTTGACTGGAGCATTGAGAATCACCAACCGTCCTGCTGAGAATCCAAAAAAACCCTCCTCCAAGAGCAACTAAAGCTGGAGGCTTCAGAGAAAGGTAAACAAGCACCCGCACACATAAATAAAGCATGGTAATAAATGTCTTAATAATTAGCAGTGATACAGATGCAGCTGAGCAAACAGCCCTGGATCCAAAAAAACAAACAAGCCCTCTGCTTTCTGCCCTAGCTCCAGTGATAATTGCTTGCACGCCTTCATTGCAGAGAGACCCAAAGCTTTTAGTAAACAGAGGCAGGGATGCTGGGAGGGGCGGTGGAGGTCTCCTGCATAGATGTCCCACAGCCACGCTTGTGTCTGGCACAATCACAGGCCACCAGTGCCACAAGAAGGGTGCATGGTCACACAGAGCATCCCCAGCAAATGCTACTGCTCTCCAGGAACACCATTTTCAGATTATTAAGTGAAAATAAGCAAGGAATTGAGGAAAATCAGGCACGTGTTCAGTGCTCTGCTGAGCATCACTAAACCCCAATATCCGTGTTCACCCCAATATCCGTGTTCATATGGCTGCTCCAAAGCCGTGAGGCTGCATGGGACAGCAATGAACAGCACTTGGCACCTGTGCTGGTTTGTGGTCCGTCGAGGACAAGGTTAATGCTCGCTCAGGACCATATCTACAAGACTTTACTCTCAGTTATTTTTCCCTTATTTTATATGAGGGGAACCATATTACAAGTAGAATCAATAAGGAAAAGCAGAGCTGTAAGAAGAAGGAGAGTTGTACAGAAACACACATGCACATATAAAGCTCTCTCTTCTGAACTCCAACTGCAAAAAAAACCCAACTCTTTGAACTTACCCTTTGAGTCCTGAGCTCTTCGAGATTTTTTTTAATTTTTTTTTTTTTCCCCTCCAAACTCAAGGATGCATTTCTAACCTCAGAAAGAAAATCCTCCTTTTGTAACAGTCATTAATTGGCTTTGGGGAATCTGGACTGCCAGATATGCCCCTAATCCTATATACACTTCCAGTCCCACATCCAGAACCAGGCTGCCCAGCACTTCTTTCCGCAAGAGGCTTGTTAGGAGAATTAGATGCTTCCTTCAGCCACTGCAGCTGTCTAGCTTGATATATTTTTTTAAATATGGTGAAAAAAAGGGAAAAGGTAGTTGGCAGATCATGTTTGTTGGGGAGACACTGTTGTGAATTTTTATCTCTCTAAATGGTGCATTTCTCCATTATCAAGACGCACAAAGGAGTGTCAATCACCTTGTCCTAGTACAAAAGCTAAGAGCTTGCCAAAAGGTTGGCAGCAACGCGCACACCCATGTAGGTGGCAGGGTGTTATGAGAGCAAGTGCCAGTTTGATAGGAGCTGTGTAGATTGTGAGGGTGTTAGAGCATGTTTGCCATGATTTAAAGCATTAAACCTTGGAAGTTGTATATAAAAGCTGACATGAAAGAGTCTGAAGAACACATCCTTGTGCGTGCGTGCGTTCAAAGGACTGGGGAGCCAAACTTGGCTTGTGGTTGTGAATTCCCAGCTGCCCTTGGAAAACCTTCAGCTCAAACCTCTTCCAACGTGAGGGGATTTATTAAGCAGCCACCAATTGCAATATGCTATTTCCCCAGGTGGTCCTACCTCCAGACTGTTGCACATGCAAGGCATCTCCAAGCAGCAGTTGGGTGGAGAGGGAACCTGAGAGGGAGAGTTATTCTCCTACCCCAAGATTATATTCCTGAGCTGAGAGGCTGATCTGCCTCCATGACGTGAGGAAAGCAATTCTTGCAGAAGGTAATTCAGGCAGGGGTCGAACTTAGGTGCCCTAAACCTCTTCCGAGACATCCCATGCTCATATCCTAACCAGTACATGCCAACAGGAAGCAAAATTAAATTGAAATTCAGTTGAATTACTGCCTTGAACAAAATTAAGCCTATTCACCGATCCAAACACATCTGAGCATCCTCTCTAGATGGAAAAAACCACACACCATTTATTAAATTATTCTGACTTTTTCTTATTAGTGTCTCTCCTGGTTCAGACTAAGGCATTGAAAAGCCATGATGCACATTGATCTTGTGCTATTTCCCATTTAATATTGAAGCACTCAAAGCTCATGGGAAAGGTCATTCTGATCACATCTCTACCTGAGGAGATTTGGATTGCGCAAATGAACACGCAGATGCTCGAGTCTCCCACCCACCACACATGGCTATTCCTTTTGGGTCAAGTCCTGCCAAGCTACGTTGTTGGTGTTTATTGAAAGATGCGAAATGTCCTTTAAAAGGAGAAAAAGCCAGCACAGGATGGAATCGAGAGGCCCTCCAGCTGGACCATTATTCTGGAAACCGCCATAAACCATAGAGGTGAACTCCAAATGAAAGATCACACAACAGGGACATGGAGGTAAGCAGATGGCTTTTGGAATTGGGAGTCTCACACCAGCTACAAGCAAGTAATTACCACCAAGTCACAGCTGTGCTGGACCACATGAGCAGGTGAAAATGTGGCTATGCTAGGGTGTGATCGCACTGCCAGCATCCTCTGACACTTCTCCTCTTCCCTAGCTGGCCCTAATGCTACTAAATGTAGGGCTTATTTGCTTTAGAGAGATCGGAGATGTTTCTCCTTAAGAGGCCTTTAAAAACAGGGGTGGGAAGGAAGTTAACAAGATGCTCTGAAGTGGTGGATGAGTGTAGCTATCATTGCAAGAGGTGAGGAGCGCATCCAGACAAATGCAGAGCTTGCCAAAGAGGCTGTCAAGAGCTAGCGAGGCACGAGCTGAGGCTGGGAAGGAGGTTTCCTCAGCCAGAGGGCATAATCTGGTAGTGACATCGCCACTAGGTTTTGCTGTTAGGATCAGAAAAACCGGCTTCCTCGCTGCCTGCTGTCCGAGGCAGTCTGCTCTTGAATGGATAAAGATACGCTGCTCTAAAATCTTGGAATTTACCCCCATTGTGAGTGACTGGATATAAGCCCTGTTTGGGAGGGAGCAGCCAGTGACAAGTTTCTGATCCAAAAATGGTGGGCTTGCCTGTAAAAGCCAAATCAACTTCAGCACTCTGCTCCACGTGCTTGGATTTTTTTTCCAGCTGCTTTGCCCAATATATCTAAAGAGCATAGATATACTGACAGAGTCTCAGAAAGGACTGTGCATTTGTTTTTGTGCATCTCCAGAAATGAGAAGCACAGAGAAGGATGACGCTGAAATGTCTCCTTCAGCCCCTGCAAGTCACTCTCAAGTGAGTTTTCAATTCTCTTCACATCCATCACTGTGAAACTCCTGGGCAACAAGCTGGTTCCTGCCTCTGCTGAAGACTGGGGGCTCCTGGCCATTCTCTCCTTGCTGGCTCTGGCAGCAGGAAGAGGTCCTGAGCCCCCACCTGCAAATCCCCCAAACAATTTTGCCTGGTCTGCCAGAAATTAATAACTAAGAGCATCATTCAAGCAAGGCAGACCAGACCCTGCACCTCTTTTAGCTACCCTTCCCTCTGTGTTATCTTTCCAGCAACACTGGAGGTCTCCTGGAAAGGACCACCTGATGCTTTCAGACAAAGGAGAGAAAAAACCTCTCAGCAATGAAGGCAAAGCCACTCTTCCTCCCCCCTGCCTCACCTCTTCCTCCTCCTTGCCCTGATCGTGCTGTCTTGATTTTTTTTGGCACACCGGCAATTTCTGTCAGATTTGGGCAAAGGCAGACAGCTCTTTCACAGTCGGTGTGCCGAGGATGTCAGATCTCCTGCTTTTCCCCCTTTTTTCTCACCGACGCTCGGAGCCAGCCTCTCGGATCGACTGGCGGATGACATGCCTGGCTGGGCTGAGGCACTCGGATCGACGCTTCCCCAGGGTGCTGCTCCTGATGGAGTTTGCAGCAGGAGCTAAAAGCTGCATACAGATAACTCTTCCTTCCCCCCGTTTCCTTCCTCCTTTCTTCCTTTCAGCAATTCAAAGAGAAGAAGGTGAAGAAAATGGCACTTGGATTAAATAAACGAACAACCAGCACACAGGGCTTTTAGCTGTAAGTGAGCCAAGTGTCCTGTAACATTAAATAAATGCAAGATTAACCTTCAAGGCTTCCACACTAAATTATTTATCTTGAGAGGCAAAGAGGTCGGGATTGAAACAAAGGGTAAATATTTGAGGAGCGCACCGCGTGCGCTGGCTGCACGGCTGTTTGCCAACTCTGCTGGTGCTTCCCGCCGTGGGGACAGCCGTGGGGACAGCCGTGGGGACAGCCGTGCTGGTCCCCCAGCCCCTCAGCACCCCGGGACTCGGCTGCGAGGGCAGCAGAGGGGCGAGGATAACCCTCACACCATCAGCCATGGCATCCTGCCCAGCAGAAGCTGGGAGGCTGGGGGAGAGCTCCAGTGACCTGATGGGCCAATGGGTTGTTGTGATTTCACCGAGCACCCCATGCTCCGCAATTAACAGTTGTGTCTGCCTTCTATACTGGAGCATTATTAACCGCACGATTTACATACAACCCTTTCTGTAGCCACTGTAGGCAGGGAATTACCTGGTAACAAAGTACCCTGCTGTTCATGCTAAGTGACAGACTCAGAAATATTTGTCTGTTTAATTAAAGCACCACCACCAAATAGACAAAAATATTTTGCCATTCCCTAGCTGATCTCCCCCATTAAGATCCTCAAGCATTCTTCTGTCAAAGATATGCCAATTATTTCCTTTTCGGTAAAAAAAATTAAAAAGTGGCCACTACTGAGAAAGCATGCAACATCTGTTTAAGAGTGAATATCAACTTTACAGTGCATTTTAAGGTGAGAAATAAGCTACAGCCAGGACCAATGCAATTAGTCAGGATGTACAACACTTTAAATTACCATCTCTGTACTTTCCAGAAGTGTCAGGCTTCAGAAGGAGAAGCAGGCAGGATCTTGGTGTAAACTCACCTGAAAAAAACTCCTCTAACACTTTTTCCCTAGAAAGAGCATCACCAACACACTAATCATAACTTTGCTTGCAGCATGCATTTCCTCACTCACATTCCTGTCCCAGCATGGTACAGATGCAAACCAGCGCAGGCACAATGGACCTTACGAGATCGTGGTGGGCTGTGCCACTGCCACAGAGGTTTGGTGTTAAATGCAAAAAAAAATGGGGCAAAACATTATAGCTGCAACCTACCAAATTGAAACGTTTCAGCTGTTTGTCAAAATACCAAGTTCACAGCATTGTATTCAAAACATGCGCAGGAGAGAACGAGGCTAGGGTGCCCTCTGCCCGGGTTGGTACTCAGCGGGATATACAGAATTTCTCAGGCAGCTGTGTGGCCTGTACCATTCGTGTACAAGGCATTAAACCCCTCACCAGGTATAAGGTCAGGAAGGGATTTTCTCTGAGTGAAGGGAATCACTGGAGTGGGCTTTTACACTCCTTCACAGTAAGGTGTGTGCTTTGGGCTGTCGGATCATCTGCTTATTTCCACGTAGCAAATCCCTGCTATTTCAGAGATCAAAGACACTGGCACTACTCTTGATCTCTTGGTGTCTCTGAGAAGTACTTCAGCTGGTGGGGCTTAGTCTCTGGCATGGGGTGCAGGTGTGCTGCAGAGCTCTCCCCAGCAAACGCCCCATGCAGTCCCTCCTGTTCCTCTCCTCTTGCACCAAAGCCTCCCCCACTGCATACAGCCTCAAGAACTACTTTCCAAAAAAAAAAAAATCCCCCATCACTCCCAGCACATCCACAAGCCACCACGACATAGCCAGGAGCGGCACAGATCACCTCCAGGAGAGACCATCAGGGAAGCTGGTAATGAGACGTCCAAATTGATGAGCCACCCACCCCTCCTGCCAGGGTGCTGGGCGCTGCCTTCGCTAATCAGCTGATGAAGGCTTTGTCTCTGCTGCGAGAGAGCGTGTGTTTTAGTGGGGATAAGTGAGGTGAGTAAGCTGTGAAACCCAAGTGGCAGCGAGATACGTTGCTTTCTACCAATTATGAGAACAACTACAGGTAAAGAAGCCATAGCAACAAAAACTTGACCCGCTCCGCTCCAGAGACATAGCTGGAGCCTATTCTAGCTTTAATGTAGTCTCTTAACGCCTACTGCTGTTAATGGTTCCTGCATAATAAGGGGGATTACAGATCTATTACAGTTCTGTCACCTCTTAAGGAATACGCCATTAATCATGATCGTTTATTTGCAAATTGGTTTATAATTTTGAAAATCTTTTGCAAATTACTTTAAATGGAAGAGGGTGGGGGGCAAGGGGCTTTCAAAGCAGACTTCTATGCTATTTCCTTCCTTGGCTAATGCCCCATTTTGAGCCAAATCACTGCTTGTGCACGTCTGCGTATGTATATGGGTATTTATGTATGGGATTAAACTGGATGAGCACAACCAGACACATGTGAGTGACAGCAGTTAGCAGATGTAGTATAGGACTGTGCATCTATCTGCACACAGACACACTGGACAGCCCATGTGGGCAAAGATGCCTTTTTGCAGACTGCTTTTCACGGAATCATGGAATCATTGGAGTTGGAAGGGACCTTCTAGAGATCATATCGTCCAACTCCCCTGCCAAAGCAGGATTGTCTATAGCACATTACTCAGGACTGCATCCAGGTGGGTCTTGAAGATCTCCAGAGAAGGGGACTCCACAACCTCCCTGGGCAGCCTGTTCCAGGGCTCTGTCACCCTCACTGTAAAGAAGTTCTTCCTCATGTTTGAGTGGAACTTCCTATGTTCCAGCTTTTCCCCTTTGCCCCTTGTCCTGTCACTGGGAACCACTGAAAAGACTCTGGCTCCATCCTCCCTCAAACCACCCTTTAGATACTTAAAAGCATTAATAAGGTCTCCCCTCAGCCTTCTCTTCTCCAGGCTAAAGAGTCCCAGCTCTCTCAGCCTTTCAGGGGGCAGCTTTCCCAGATGAAGAGCGACCCAGTCTTTGCGTGCCTGCCTGCCCGCTGGTGACACAGCTGCCTGTGGCTACACATCAGCATACATCCCCCTCTGCACTTACTTGGCTTTTCGGCAGCCCCACAAATTTTTTGGGCCCAAAATTCATGCCCTCCTCACCCACCTGCCCTGCCTGCGAGCCACACTCGGCCATGCAAAAATCTTGGTGTCACACCACGCACTGGAGGCAACAGCTAATTAGCTCTGACCAGCTAACAACCAAATGCCCCCCTAGCCTCTCGGAGATCCCTGCAGGGCAGAGGGCAGGATGAGAACGGACACAGACCCTTCCCTTGTCCCAGAGCTTAACCCACCATTGGGACAGCGCAGATAAATGCCTTACCCCACCGCTCTCCCTGTCACCCCCAGCTCCCCCAAGGCTCTGCCGTTCTTTTGCACTTTCCCTTAAACTCATCCCGAAATCCCCTTGCCTACCAGGGACTCCCCTCCGCTCTCCTCGTCCCCAGCCCTCTGCCTCCATCCCTGCTCCCCGCCCTGCGGATTAAGTAGACTTTGCCTGGATTACAGCTGCCAATCAAGTTCAAGTGCATTTTTAATAGTTTAATTTGTGGCACAAGGTTTCAAATAAAATCATCAAGTGCAGTCGATTAAACTCATTAAGTCCTTACGGACTCGTCTGTGTACTGTGCCGTTATCAGATTCGGAGACATGAGAATTAATTAGGCCGCTGTTATCCTTTGTCTGGATTAGTGTGCCAGGCCCAGCGGCTGGGTGTTTTCCTGTGAAAACATGAGGTCCATAATCTCCTTATGAACACAACTGGGGAGACAGAGGCCTAAGAGATTTCTTCAACATTCCTCAAAGATCAAACAGCAAGAAATGCACTCTTCTTTGATATTTTTTCCCTCCCCTGGTTTTATTTCTTTTTCTCTTTTCTTTTTTTTTTTTTATTTTCCCCTTTAGTGCACAGTGCAACTCATGACTAAGTGCAGTTCAGTGGGAAGAGGGCAGGTGGATAGAAAATGGGTTGCTGGTACCAAGGCTGGAAACACTCCTCACACCCTACCAGGGTACAGCAGGGATGTCCTGCAAGTCTCCTTCTGCTGCAAAGGGACTCCTCTTCAGCCTTCCCATGCACACCAAACAACCCTTACTCACATCCACTGGGGTTATTTCCCCACTGCTGCATCCCTAGGTCAATGCCCACGTTTGGGTAGAGAGATGAAGGGTAAACAAAGAGCATAAAAGGGTATCCTCTCCACCTCCACAGATCCAGAATAATGCAAAATCATGGCTGACACAACATGACTTACCAGGATGCCCCAGATGCCATCGTTTCTGCAGTGACTGCGATGCCTCCAGTATGTGCTTTACCTGCCTCTGGGAACCATGACTCTTCCACCGAGCAACCATTGCAGACGGTGAGCTGCTTGGACAGAACGAGATGTGGGTGGGAAGGACAGTGCAGTACTTTGGCTGCCAGGATTGCATAGTCCTAAACATGAAGATGTACAGAGATGAGTACCCATGTGGATGCTCCAATCTTTATTGGAGGGCACAGTGGGCAAATAGGCCACGATGAAGATAAACTGAGATATACGTTGACACCCCGCACCCGACTGTACTCCCACTTGCAATATTCTGGCCCCTACCTATGGAGCAGAATCCCACTGCACAAATATCAACACTGAACAAGCTTCCTACGTAACTTGTCACCTACTCTGCTCTACAGAACAGAAATGCATGATATACAGTCACCATCACAGGGCTTTTGGCAAACAACATCTCACACTCTTCATACCAACATATGAAACCAGTACCTATACCATGCAAAACAGCACTATTGTATACAGCTGAACAACTGGACTTCTCTAGCCCAGAGGAGACTTAGGAATTCCCTTATAACCCCAGCAAGGTCCACCCACAGAACTAGGTAAGAGAAGTTCATACATCTATAGATCCTAGAGGAGAATTTTTTTAAGTACCATAGGCAAGTAAGTACCTCTGGATTTCTAAAGGCATGAGGAACTTCATTGACATCAGGGATCTGAAGATCTCTCCCCTCAATTAAGGCTGTCCCTCATTTATTGAAGTCAGCTATTACAAAGGAGGGCGGGAGATGGGACATCCACAGCAAGCAATGACATGCAGGTGCCCACGTGCTACGGCCGTGGGTTGCTGCCTCCTTCAGACCTTTGACAGTGAAGTTAGTTGGTCCTTGACAAAGCTGTTATTTCACAGAGCAACGCAGCTGCGGAAGGGCCTTACAAAGGCATATTGCCAAAGAGAGCTTTATCCAAGAGGCTTTTCTGGTGGACACAAATCCTTTCCGATGGGCCAGCTGCTGGCAAACACACTGCAACAAATTTATGAGAACATAACCATGCTGTAAAGAGATGAACTTAAGGGACAAAGAAAAGTAATCCATAATAAGGCCGGCAAGGGCTTTGCGCCTGCTAACAGTCCTGCTGAATTGCATTTGAGGGGAGCTGAACTACAGCAATTTCTAAACTAAATCACTTGGGCCTGCCAGTACTTTCACCAGTTTATTACAGAAATTTACTCACAAGGGTCAGTGACCCTTCAGTCAACGACTCCCCCAGGTGACTTCCCAAGCCGTGTTAAGCTACGAACATTTGCTCTCATTCCCTCTGATCTTCTCTTTCTCTCCTCCTCCTCTTCCACTTCCCGTTTCATTCGCCTTTCCACTGAATCCCCTCTTTTTTTCTCTCTATTGTCAAATCACAGGAGTAGGGTACGATGTGACAAGACAGTATTGGCGGAACAATAAGGGATGTAGATGTGAAAGAGCACCAGAGAGGCAAAAGGGCTGAGAAGGGAAGCCGAGAAGCCTGAATGTGATGGAGGGGAAAGGGAAGTGTGAAGAGATGCAGGGATGGCTGTAAGGCACCTACACTTTCAGGAAAGATGAGGATTTTCTTACCTGCTTCACTGTACAGATAACCTGAAGACAACGATGAGGGTGAGAGCAAAGCTGCAGCCTCCAAGATGCAGAAGGCCTCCAGAATCATTTTAGCTACTGAGGTGGGGAGAAAACAGTGGGAACTGCAGGGTGTATGTGAAGGAAGATGCATCAGGACTCGGTACAGAGGAGGAGGACTAAGGGGCAGAGCAGTGGTATGGGCAAGAGGGGCAAAGCAGAAGGTCTGATGGCATTGCATGAGAAAAAATAAGAGCTATCTTTTTAATGGAGAGTAGTACACTCCCTCCAAAGGTGGGCATCCATCAGGTGATTTCTGCTCTCTTTTCCTAAAAGGGGTTGTAGACAATTATGTGTTTCCTGAGCCCAGAACATCTGCAGTTAGACAAGACGGGTTCTACAGAAACCTTGTCTCACCATAGCCAGATGGATGAAACATCAGAGTCCTGCTCTGCTATCAGGAAGGTTCTCCAGGCCTGGCATAAATCTAACCTCATCATTTCCCCAGCAGAAAAGTAAGCAAAAGAAATTCTTCAGGAAATACTTAACCTATTTACCCTGGAATATCAACTGCTGAAAATTTAAAGGCATCCCAGTCCACAGCAAGATTTCTGCCTCTGCCCCAGCCCTGCCAACCTCCTCCTTGTTCTGCTCAAACACCCCTGTGAAGCAGCCTTCAGCATTTCTTGTGGGCAACACAGCTCTCCACAAATTATTAATCACAAATGAAAACATACAGAGCAGGTAGCCATCCCTCCTTCCTTCCCAGTTCTAAAAGGTTCTCCTTTCAGTGTTTCCTTCTCCCTCACTTTTTCCTTTTTCTCCCCCCACCAAGGAATTGATGAATGTCTCTTTAAGGTCCTATGTCTGCTGCCTTGCAGCACACCCTTGTAAATCAGATAAATATCTCAAGGATCCTTACCCTGGGAAAATTGAGATAATTGCGCTAAATTGAAGAGCCTCTTTTTTTTTTTTTTTTTTTTTCCTTCCCCACCCCCCTGGTGCCCTTCTTCTTCTCTTTTCAGCTGGAGTCTCTTGTCATAACAGGTGTGCTGACTGCTAATTCCTGCACAGGAATTGTCCCCTCTCTCTAACGGGATGGCCCTTGATAGCCAGTTATAGTCTAGCTCCTGAAGTGAGTATTAAGCAAGATACGATGTCAGTCAGGAGCCTTTTCATAGCTCTGTCCAGGTCTCTCTTGCAAAAGTTCACCCTTGTTGGTGCACCTCTGACACACACCCACTCAGGAGGTGTCTGCTGCGATATGAATGGTGGGTTGTGTCTGTAAGGGTCCCTGGGTCAGCTAAAACATCTCCCTTCCACCATGGACCAACGCTGTAAGAAAGCCAGAGAGGAAAAACAGCAATGAAAATATACAATGGAAGGATGGAGATAAATAGGATTCAGGCAAAAAAAGGCGGAGCATTAAGAAACAGCATGAAAACTAACATGGTAATCAAGTCAAGTCAAGAAGGCCCTGAGTGGTCAAGTCAAGAAGGACCTAAACTGGCTTGCTCCAAGCGGGTCCCAAGGTCTCTTCCAACCCATAGTTTTGTGTGGTCCCACGGCAGGGCAGAGGAACACTAATGCTATATGAGAGGAGGGATGAACACCCAAACCAATCTCCTGTTTCTCAGTGTCATCACTATGTGTTCTCCCCCCACCTACAGAAGTGAGAACACCTCCCACTAGCTAACAGCAGCACCGGCTACACCGAGTTATTAACCCTCCCTTCCACTGTAGTGGCAAAAGCCACAAGAAAGGCAGGGGACAGGGTATCAGGTGGGGAGATCAAGGGGCAAGCTGTGACCCTGCTGTTTTTCTACTGGGTGAAGAAAACTTTACAATCCAGAAGCCTACAGTGTTTTGCTTTTGGTGCTCTACAGCCGAACACACAAGCAAATTGGGTCTGTCAGAGGGACTGAAGGTGAATGATGGTGCAATCCAAAGGGGATGATTACTTCTCTAAGAGATTTCCAAGCAGCACCTGGGGTCTCAAGGGAAGCCAGCAAAGAGGGGTTTGGGTGACCTTTTGCATAAGGAAGCATAAAACCAGAAGGTGCTCAGAGAGCAAGGATGACCCTGCACTCAGAAAACTGAGGAGGTGGCAAGCAGTGGATGGTGACAGGATAGTGCTGAGTATGGTCCTCATAATGACAGGCCTCCTCCCAGTGCAGGTTAGACCTTCAAGCCCAGCCAAAATCCTCTAAAGCACGCATTGGCTGGGAGAAAGCAGAGCAGACTGGCTACAAGCCCCACAAGATAATCGCTGAGCTTGGGCAAGTGGTCTTGAAGCTGCAGGTGGGTGGAGAGAGAGGAAGACAACAGCTGTTTCTACTTCACCCAGGTCTTTGGTGCCAGGCCACCCTTCCCTCATCCCCAGCAGGGTGAAGGTTCTCTACAGGCTCATCAGAGCCCATTCTTCTGAAAATGCTCTCACACACACCAATAATAACCTGAGAGCCCAGACATGGCTGAAACAAGATGAACATGGTGGCTGAACAAAGCAGTTCAAAGCTGTGGCTCCAGCCAGAGCTTTACCACCACAACTCTACCCATTCCAGTTTTGGGGAGGAAAGAAACAAGTTTTGGGAAGGTGGGAAACAGCTTCTCTGAAGGTCCACTAATGAAGAGGGTGTGGAAGGAAGTCTCATGAGTCAACTGCCTCTTTTCAGTTGCAGCCCAAATTTTCTCACCTTCCCCTGCCAAATCACCAGAAACAGCCACCATGGGTACCGTGTCCTATAGCCAGGACACATGCAGTAGAAGATGAGTCCTCTGCTCACTCCATGTCATCCATATAGACACAACTTGAGCTTAAATGTTGCACCACCAATGCAGAAAAGAGGGGCTGGTTCTCCATGGCTCCCCTCAACCTTTGGGTCTGCAAAGAGGCTGAGGACAGCTTTCAGTGCTTATGGGATGGGATGCCTCCTGCCCAGCCTGTGAGCCACAGAGTCACTCCTGGCATCAGCAAGCTCCACACAACGTCTCCACTCCTCTCAGGAAGAATAGGCTTGATGGTGTTTTGACTCCCTTCTCGGAGACTCCCACACGACACTTTACAATCCGACTTTGCTCTCAAATACACATCCTGGGCTGCATCCCAGAGATGTGTGTCAGGCACGAAGTGCTGTCAGTCAGCCCCAGTCACAACACATCAGGGCTTAGGAGAAGTCTGACTGATCTGGGCGAGGGGGAGGGAGCATGGGAATGAGAAGAAAAGGCTGAACAGCAAAAAAAAAATAATAAAAAAATAAAGAGAGGAGAAAGGCAAATCAAGCAGGGAAAATGGCAGGAATTATTCCATACAGCAAGGATGTTTTCTATCTGTTATACAGCAGCAGTGTCAGGTACCAGAAAGGACAAGGATGTTCAGATACAGAGTCACAGGGAGGAGAGCAGAGGAAGCACCTGGGAGGGCTCCTGCTCTGAAACCCAGCATCTCTCATCCACATAGCCCCGGGCAGCAGGGACTGAAACTTACTGCCACGTCAGCAGCATGGCAATTAACGAAAAGTGCGCTGTAGGGACAAAGCTACCAGATAAAGTGTGCACCTGGCTAAATGCCACTTTGGAGTTGGCTGTGATATCAGGAACATCAGCCAAGAATGACCAAATGGCCATGGCACCAGGACTGACTCTTGTGTGCCATGGAGGAGTTCACGGGGCACAGGGAAAGGTCACTTCAGGAATGACTTGGGGCCATTCTCCTGCCACTACCTAGATGTTTTCCTGCATGGGAAGATACATGAAATCCTAACTGTCAAGAAAGGCAAAGCTGGGCAAAATAGGAACAATTGAGGAAGCAGCCAAAGCTGTGCTCACTTGAAAACAGAGGTGAATAAATTTAGGCAGGGGTTCAGAGGAGAGGTCTGCCTATGAAAGGGCACTGCAGCAGAGAGGGAGAAGGTCCATCCCTGTTCTGGGAGATGAAGGACATACAGAGAAGACCTCAAACACTGCATAAAATTTTGAGATTAGTCAAGTATGCTCATATTATGAATTTCAGTCTATTCCACCATGCATGAAATGAGTAAATATTCATTGGACTGAAGGAAGAGAAAGAGGAAGGGGGGGAGGGGTGAGGAGAGATGACTCCATAGCATAATTTATATAAGTATTCACTGGAGCTTGAACAGGAACCCACGTCTCCTCCATTCTCAGGTGAGTGCCCAAGCTACTAGGCTGGAAGTCTTGCTTCTTTTTACTCCCTCACTGCAACCTAGTGCTTAAATAATATTTAATTATTCCTCACAAAGTGGGAAAGTTCAAATGACAGGATTGAGTGGACTATTCTGCCACCCCAAAACCAGAATTCCTTTATAATCAGGAGGGTCTTTCTAGGTGGGTTCAAGTCTCTTCCAGAAGGAGAAAAGACTAGAGAGGAGAGGTCTCTAGCCACTACATTATTTTCTAACAGTGGCCAATGTTTCTCAGTCTGTGCAGACCCTGATCTCTGAGCCATACCCAAAGATGCCTCACAGACCAGGCTTGAACACCAAGAGAAACATGCCCAAAGTAATAAGGTGTTGCTTAGACATAAGATAAGCACTGACCTGCTCAGTGCACTGGAAATGGAGGTGGATCTGGCAAAGAGCATAAGCAGATCTTCATGGAGGCTAGGGAACACGGAACATGGCAGCTATATTGAGCGACAGCTGAGCAGAGGCTCTGAGGATCCAAACTAGACCCATAAAATTCCTTAATATATGGGGTACAGTATACCGCTGTCAAACAGGCTTGTTTCTCCACAAAGCTATGAGAGGGGACAACAGATTTATGTTCACCTACATCATGAAGATACAAAGGAAGGAACTGCAAGAGGAACCTGCCGCCCAGCCAAACCATTCCCATGTGAACCTCAGTGCGTTGTATCAGTCTCTTGTCTACAAGGAGGCACCGCTGCCTCTCGACCTCAGACAGGAGATGCAGGGGCACAACCCATGAACAATTTCAAATTCTTCATCACTGGAGGATAGATCTCCTTACATGAGGACTGTCTGCAGCTCTGGCTTCACGGGCTGTGTTTAGCCAGCCCACACAGGGTTGAATTGGATTTTTCTTTTAGCTACATGACAGACAAGGGAAATAAAGTGGGTGGTGTGTACTCTGACTTCAAGAGACATTTGTTAATCTCTGAGGAGGAATCTTATTAGAGAAATGGAAGAGGTCATTAAGGTAGGGATGGGAAGCTCTAGAAATTACACCTCACCTAGAAAATTGACTGGAAGAAATGGGAATCTCTAGGCAAGCTAGCTCATGGGGAAAGGTGGGTCCATCCCTCCTGCTGCCTTTTGTTCACCATCTTCACAATTACTGGTGGTTTTCCTCTGACACAACCCAATATAAGCACCTTGGCTGAGAGCTACAGCTGGTCCCTTCATGAGGGAAGTCACATGGCAGATGGAAGAGGCAGCGATGAAACGAAGGAGATGGAGGGAAATCCAGATTAGGAAGCAAAGAGAGTAGTGTCCTTTAAACCCAGGGATCCTGCACACACTCACCTACCTTCACTGGGAAAGAGAGTCAGATCACAGACACCGTAGATGGAGTAAGGAACCAGCAGTCTTGCAAGTCACTTTTCTGATCCAACAAGGGAAGAAGAAATGGCTATACAAAGGAGAATACAGTGAGCCTTGCCTTTCACTGGCTCTTCTGCATCACAATTAGGAAGTGCTGAAAAACCTCTCTGCAAACCCAGAAGGAGACCAAGGAGAGGGAAAGACCCCAGGCACCCCGCCAGTCCCCCCAGCCTGCCCTCAACCTGTAAAGATATCATTCCGACAGCACATGCTTGCAAACCCCGGCCCGGCTCTGGCTGGGTTAATGTGACAATCCATTTCTGACAGCGTGTCAATACAAAGCAATTTAGGAGTGCATGAAAAATCGACCCGAGGTAACAGGCAATTTCTCCGCTCTGCTGGTTAGACGGAAGTAGGGACCAATGAGGCCAGCATCCCTGAGCTCGCTCACCTCGGCCGGTCCGCCAGCGCACCCTGCCACGTTAGCAGTTCTCACCAGAAAAGAGGATGGAGCAAGGCAGGAGCAAGACACACGCTACGGGGCACAGTCTCGGGATGGGGACGAAGGAGAGCTGAGGGTGGCATCCCATTCTTTCTTCCCATAAAAATTTCGATAATTGGGAGGCATTTGAACATATAAAGTAACAGACTGGCTGAAACAGAGCAGACAGACTTAAACATACACGTGACTATAAGGCAGCAGCCTGGCCTCAGGTCAATACGACTTGCCCTGTGGGAGGGAGCCAAATACTGAACCACTCTAGGCTGGAGAGGGACAAGCAGGTGGTCCAGACAACCCAAAAGCCTGATGCCAAAAAAAACATCTCTTCTTTTGAACCAAACCCAAAACATGCTTGAATGGGACCTGAGGCACTATCCAATACCACACTGCGGCCCTTCTACCATGGGCACAAAGAGCACATTTCACACTGGTGCATGTCCCCCGGCAGGGACTAAGAGAGGACACAGGAATTAGCAGGATGGAGCAGAGGATGTGGTGGGAGAGGAAGATGAAGGCACTGGCATCACCAAAGGCTGGCCTGCCCTCCTTCCTTCTCTGTCACCAGCACAGATTGCAGGGAGGGCAATCACCTGCCTCTTGCCCACATGGTAGCCACCAGCAGCCATCTCAGAGCCCTGCCTCCGCACTGTGAAGGCACATTGGCTCAAACACCAAGGCTGGCATAGAAAAACGGAGGGGGAGCCCAATCCAAGCAAATCTGTTTGCAAATGTGGAGAGCAGCAACGATGTGCTGGCAGTGCTCATCCAGCATGATGGGCTAACGGACACTCCCACCACACTAAAAGCATCACGGTCTGTCATTATTAAAGCAGAAAACACAACAGACGGAGCCTATGCCGCTGAGTCCGGGCTTTTGCTCCCTTGCAACCCCAGGATGTTTCACTCTGAAGAGTTGATTCACATCCCTCAGTCGTCTAGTGAGGCCAGAAGTGCCGCCTCCACTGACAGAGTCAGGAGAAATTACATTTGCTGCCTATTTTTCAGATCGAACAGCTTCGAACCAGGCTGAACTTCCACCCATGCCACACACTACACACACAGCAACTCTAGAGGGTGCCAAGCATGGAAATGCAGAAGTCAAAAAAAAGGAAGACTTGGTAGAAAGAGGAAATATAACATTGCCGTGACTCTGCCAGAATACCACGCTGCATTAAACTTACCCTTGGCCACATTTTTATCCAGGACACCATGGGATACAGCCAGGGAGGCAGGGTTTGGGGTTGGGTCCTTTTCGTGTGGTTGCATTAAGAGTAAGATTCCCATTTTATTTTGATTTAATAAGCTGGTTAATGCGTGTTAACAAAATTAAAAGTCATTATTAAAGGCAGATGTACTGGTGTATGAATAGCTAGGCATCAGCTTTGCCTTTAGATGATCCACAGCTTCAGCGTATGCTTCTAATAACCAGCTGTCACTTACCAGCGATGTGGTAACTCTCTTATTAAATCCCAAATGGGCATATGGATGCTACATTTAAAGTAGTACTTCCCCCCCACCCCTCCCCTTCTATCTTTTCCCACACACAACTGAGCCAACTCACGAATTTCCGCAACGCTTTTTCCCTTCGTTAATGGGATGCATGTTGAGTTCAGAAGGGCCAAATGATGACCTGTCTTTTTGTTTTTACATCCCTTTGGAAAAATCCATATGACTCTCCATGTGTCAAAAGAGCCATAATACATCCCAGATGCCTCAGCACTAATTGCGCTTTTTCTACTAGAAGCCGCTAAGCTCCCCTGAGAAGCCCTTCAACCACAAGCCTTGTTTGTCCAGCACTGCCACGTTCCTGAACAGCTTTGCAGTAACAGGCTGGCGGGCTTGGCTCTTGGATGAACCAACAACAACAACCCAGCACGAACACCTCCTTAGTCACAAACTGCATATTCAGAGGATGCCGGGAACCAGGACACCGTGGGGCTTGTGAGAAGCAAAATCTGTTTATGCGATGAGAGTCAGGGCAAAGGGTTAAGAGAGGAAATCGGTCTTGTTTGCAAGGTTCCAGTAGGACTACAGTAAAAATGCCACCAGTTTCAAATGGTTCTTAAAATCGGGAAAACACTTCCACCTTTCATTGTTTTTCACATCTTTTGCTTTCTAGCTGAGGCAAATGCAATTAGCCACACAGGAGGCAGTACCTGTACTTTTCAGCATTGTGGTCTCCAGCCAGGAGTAGAGAGGACATAGGGGACCTACCTCCCCTGCCAGGTCACCCCCAACAGACTGAAGTTGCATTGGTTGAAGGGGCATAGCAAGAAGGGCAAATTCTGGTCTGTCCTACACGGGGTCCAACATTAAGGCTTGGCTCACACAGACCACTTCCCACTGGCCCCCATCCTTCCTTGACATGGATCTATATGTCCTTAAGTGCATTTGAACAGTTAGTGTGGTTGGCTGGGAGGCAGGGAGGATGGAAGTGCAGGCAGAGGATTGGAGAGCCCTGGTGCTGCAAAGTATTAAAATTATATTAGCGTGTGTCAGTCCCTGAAGACTTGGGGCACTGATGGTAACATGTCTATTCCCTGCTCCCCACCCTTTCAGCTCCCTGTGGTGATTTAGAACATGAAATATGGAGAAACAAGGCCCCATGCTCCCCAACCAGGTGCTCACAGCACAGAGACTCTCCTCACCTACCCCAGCATCGTGGGATTTCCATCACACTCCTGAGAGCTGCTGTGCAAGGTGTCTCAGGTGTCCACAATGTTCCTGTAACTCCAGGTCAGTGCTCTTCCAAGGGACATGCTGTGTCAGGCTCCCTCTCTACCTAAGAGGAGCAGGGAGATGCTTCTCACAGATGCCCCCTTTGAAGGTACCACTTTCCAGCCATACCTTTACAGGACACCATATGGGAGCTGTCCCTGTGTTGCCACTGCCCCTGCCCAAGTATTGGCCACTTGCACCAGGCAGAAGGTAGTGCCAGCAGGTCATTCACCACGCTGGAAAGCTTTCCCTTGATCCTTCCTCTGTGAGAAGGAGCTGGCACCCTCCTTTGACTCCATTCTTTCCATCGTTAGCAGAGCGAGACAGGACTTGTTCCACACTAGGTAAGAACATCTGTCGATACGTTGCTATAAGGTCTGAAAGAAACAGAAACAGACTTTCCCTTGTACCTTGGACTGTCTGGCCCAGGCTATGGCCACTTGGTGCCCTGCGGAGTGGAGGAGTGCGTCAGAGGACTTGCTCGCCTCCTGTGCTCTCCTCTAGGCACTGCTATCAGCAACAAACACAGAATATTTGTGGTCTGAACTTTCCTATCCTTGTGTCTGAATGTCCTGCACACTGTGCTATCAATCATCTGCAGAAATATTAAGCTGCTGGAGAGCTGATGTTGTCATGTGCTATATTCATTCACTTGAGGATCAAGTGTCTCAGCGGAAGCAGGAGCAGAGTCCAAACGCAGAGCATCCCCCATCCCTGATCTCATTATGGCCCAGCCTCGTTCAAAAACCCCTTTTTCCTCCAGGTCTCTCTTCCCACAGCACTGACCACAGCTCATAAATTAATAAGTGCATGTATTTTTAAAATCAGGTTTGTGGTGAGAGAGACACTGAAGATGAAGTGGAGGGGAGGAGGAGGGAGAGGAAAACAAAACCAGCACATACAAACAGTTCAAACACTGCAAAATGTTTAACAACATGTAAGTCCTTCAAAGCCACAAACCCCTTGGTCCCTATCCGCCGGATGGGTTCACTAATAGGTTTACTGCCAATGCCAGTGTGAAAGGCGGCGGTGCACGAGGACCCAGAATCCTCTCTGTTCTGCCTCCAATTATGTGCCAAGTTAAAACTCTGGGAAAAAAAAAAAAAAAAACAAACCACAAAAAAACCCAACAACCTAATCCACAGTCATTCTTTAATCTTGTGCAGCTTATTAAAACCAAGAGGACAAGATAATCCACCCAGGCTGGCAAGTTGGAGGCTGCTCATTCCCTCTCCAGAAGAAATCAGCTCATGTTTTCTCTTGAGGGTCCCAAGAGGCTCAGAGACCAGAAGACACTGACAATATGCTACAGAAAGGAAAAAAAAAAAAAAAAAAAAAAAGGAAGGTAATTATGGAAAAGGTTCAGAGGAAAACATGTTTCTGCACAGCTGTTTGAGGGTGAGCAGGAGCTGTATACGCAGCAGGAGCTGCTGGCTCCCCACTCCTGGTCATCAGAGGACCACGCCAGAGAGGCAGAGCCAGGGCTGGGGCTGTTAGTGGGATGGGGCAGTGCCAGTGGTTCAGCCTCAACAGTCTGATCTACAAAAAGTCTGAAGAAGAGAAAAAGACTCTGTATTACAAGCTACACAGCTGAAGAGATGTAGGCTGGACAGGTCACACAGAGGGAAGGAACAGGGCAGGGTGGACTATTATGTAGGGCAGTTGCTCAGCACTTCAGTTCACACCCCTCATTCTGTTGCAGACTCCCATAGGCAAAGGAGGTGGTTCAGAGGGACAGACATACCCAGCAGGACAGCACAACAGTGCATGGCATGACCTCAGGTGCTGCAGAGGTGATGGAAACCAGGAGGAGCAAAAAACCTGGTGGAGCAAAGATGCCAATAGTTCTGCTTCCCTCGGGAAAGGTGGGAAAGAGGAGGTGGCAAGTGAGCAACACCTTCACTAATGTGATGGATGAAGGCATATGACAGGATGGAAGAGGATCATTTGGGGCCACCACCACCTAGACAAAAGAAATAAAAGTAGCTCTACTAGGAGAGTACTAAAAGTCCTCCCTGGAGGAGTAGGGATGGGTTTGAATGGACACTGAGGTTGCTGTTAATGTTATTAACAAAGACAGAGAAACTATGAAAAATACTCATTCTGGGAGACTAACTTCCCAAACAAAAACAAACCCCCAAAAACTGCAACAGTAAAAGCTCACATGTCCTAGCTACAGTGGTTAAAGACTTGAATGCCAACCATAAATGCATCACCAAGACACGATAGCATTTTAGACTCAATATAGGTGAGTGATAAGAACACTGTGGAAGAGTTGGAAGAGTTGAAAAATAGCCTTGGACAGTGTGATTTATTTAAAACTCATGCCTTATTTTGACTTATTTTAAACAGAACAGACAGATAAACAACAGCAGAGTGCTGCCTAAAGGTTCCTGGTTTCAAAAGGGCAAACCCAGCCTCGGATATAAAAGGGAGGACCAAATGCCTTTGAACCAAAGGTAAAAATCCCTGGAGACTGCACCCCAAACATGGGAAAAATATTGAAGGAGAAGCTCCTGTGCAGCTCCTAACTTGCTGGAATGAGTAGAGTAATGAGAATAAAAGGAATAAGAAGAGAGCATAGAGAGGGAAATGATTAAGCAGCACAGACAGCAGTTTTTTAGGGGCTGGGAAATAGAAGGGATGGAGTGAGAAATGCCAGAAGTCAAACTGAGCTAGACCTGGGAAAGAATATTAAAACAAATAGTGAAAGGTGCTCTGGCCATACAAACACAAAGATAATAAAGAAAGAACAAGCAGTGCTGTGATGCAGGATGGGGAAAGAGAGTTCACAGAAAATCTAGGTGACATCCCAAGACTAAATGAATTCTTCTCAGCAGCTCTCAGTAGGGACAATAATTATAAACGTATAAACTTAGCTGGGTGACCAATATGGAATATGTAGTTACCGCAACTGAGATGGAAGTGAAGATCCAAGATCTTCCTGTGATCAACTCATGAGGCTAGATAGATCCCAGCCCAAATTCCTGGTGGAACTATCCCATGAAATGACAGGACTGAGAGCAAGGGGTGTGATAAAGGAGGTGGAGAATATAAAATG
>JAHREE010007302.1:1656325-1672965 GCA_033628505.1 Tringa tobata
CCATCCTGTGAAGCTCAGCTTGCCTGAGAGGTGGGGGCAAAGAGAAAGGGTTAAGAGGTGAAGGAGGAGTGGGGACTTCTTATTATAACTGAGTGAAGGCGGCTGCGTGGACTGAGCCCCAGCTGCAGGAACGTGGGTCCTTTGGGCTTGCAGAAGTGTTTCTTTGTAATATTCCAGAGACACCTACAAATAAAAGTAAATTAAAAGGTAAGTATATAAAATGCAGCAGGGCCTGGTCTTTGGCCCAAGGCAAGTGTCACAGCATGGCTCAAAGTAGCTGCACTCTACTCCTGGTTCCCAAAATCAGAGTGACCTCACTCAAACTGCTCTCTAGGAGCCGTTGCTGGACCATGACATCCACAAAAAGCACCTGGACAGGAGATGAGCTCATGCAGAAAGCCCTTTTGACCTTCACTGTACCCTACCCCATGCCACCAACACCTTCTGCTCAGGCTGGAGCCCAGCATCATAGCAGAGATGAATCTGAAGGAAGGATCAGAGGGAAGGAGGAAGGTGCCCTTCCTCCCTAGGCGGGCAAAAAGGACAGTGACTTTTACACAGGGAGCTGATGGGCCAGTCTGGGAAGAAACAGAAGGAAGACAGCTACCATGGTGCCCATCACGTGCAGACAGCCCAGCAAACTGGTCAGGAGGGGAGGACAGCAAGCCCTGGAGGCCTCTGTTGCATTGGTTGGGGATGACAGGCCGAGTCTGACAGCTCTGTGTGCTGTCACCATCTATTGCCTTGCATCCCCTGAAGGACGATGGGGTGAACACAACACCCAGAGCCCTGACAAATGGGCTACGAGGCAGCCTGGCACAGCCGAGAACTGTCCCCAGCTGTACATGCCTCTCCAGGTCAAATCTCTCTCCTCTCTTTCTTTTAGAAGCACCAGCAGAGACATTTACCCCTGGTCAGAGGACAGGTCTGCTGGCAGCACCCAACTGGCCATCATAGACATTTCTGACTGAATCAAAACCTGAGCTTCAGAAGGAACCATCAGGTCCAGCATCACAATGATCGATATCCTGGGGACATGAAGCTCCACTGTGGTATGAAGGTTGCAGCCCATCATACTGCACCAGTGTGTCCTGCACCACAACAGGTAGCTAAAACAGTGATAGGGCTGAACAGCAGTATTCAACCCCTGACCAAGCCCATAGCTGATGGCTATGGGGTACATGGTGTGGGTGGGATTCCACTTACTCTGAGAAATGTAGATTTAGCTTCTGAAATGCCTCACAGTCTCAGGTGTTCAAGTCAGACATTTCCAGCCCAGTTCTCCCTGGTGAGAAGGAGAGATATCAGTGCCAGGGGAATTAGCTCTACTAAGTCCCAGCTGGTTTATCCATACCCACAATCTCCAAGGCTTTGCACCATCCAGCAATGAGGATGAGTTACAAATGTGTACGCTGTGGCTAAGATGCACGTCTCTCACAGGAGGTGCATTTTAACACTTCTCCATCATTTTCTCTCACTCCGCGTCTCACCCAGTTTGGAGTCACTGCCCTTCAGACGTATTGATAATAGTCCCTAGGTGGAAACTCAAGAAGAAACCCCAGCCAGGTTGGAGATATGACAGGTGTGACAGGTTTACGAGAATCCACGCTCCATCCACTCCCTGCTCACCTCCAAGTGGAGAAGCCACCACCTGCTCTGGAGTTACAGCTCTGCCGGCAGAAAACCCGTCGCAACCACAGATGGACACGTGCCACTCCGAGACTGCACAGCTCCGCTGCTGCCCAGCCTGTCTGCTCTGTCCCCGCGGCCACCGAAGTCCAGCCAGCAGCTGGCGTGCATGGTGACACGATGGTGACATGATGGAGGCCCGGCTGCAGCTCCACGCTGGAGGACAGCCTTGCTGTGACATCCCGGGGCATCAGCAGTGAGGAGAGTGGCACGTCCCTCCAGCTGCCCTGACGGCTGGCCTGGCTGCGCTCTCCTTCCTCTGTTCCTTCAACTCTGCCCAGCCCACAACCCAAAAGTCTCCTCTTATTTCAGTCCAGTGACACAGAAAAACAGCCGTCAGGATGGGGGGAAGGGGTCAGATGCCAGCGCGGAAAATCCTTCGAGTCAGGCACACAAACAAACCCAAATCACCGTTTCTCATGGATGTCACAATAAGTAGCACAAAATGTAGCTGCAGGAAAAAAAATCCAATAGACACCAATTAAATGCATGACTTGACTGCCTCTGCCACGGCAGCCAGTGGTGGCTTGCTGGTGGCAGCGGGGTATCACCGGTCATTGCTGACACTGCTGAGCCGCTGCCTCTCCCAGGGGATGCCAAGGACGGTCAGTCTCACGGGTGCCACACTCGCCTGGGTACCAGCTAGCTATCACCAAGTACACCATAAAGTCACTCATGTCCTGCCTTAAGAACAAGGGATCATCGCTTTGCCGTGAGCCCCAATCTCCCTGGAGCACTAACAGTGGGTGGGCCCGATGGGAAAAAAAAAAAAATCTCATTTAGGCTTCCCAAAATGTGGGCTAACACAGGCAGAGGCATGTCTGCTATTGCCAACCAGGGTGCTACAGCCAGGGCCAGCCCAGCAAAGGTCCTACCACATCCCTTGACGTGACAGAGAACAGGAGCACCCCATGCCAGAGGCACCCGGAGCAGCTGTTGGATGGCAATGTGGGACAGCCAAGAGAAAACCCACAGCCCATCCCTGAGCATCACTACCTACCCACAGTGATGCTGCCATCTGCCTTAGACATCCCAAAGACAACCCTGAAGAGTCACACTGGTGTGATAGTCTCAGCAGCACGATGCTGTGCCAGGCAGCCCGGCCACTGTGTCTCCAGCAGCAAGCACCTCCAAAACCAGCCCTCCTGCTGCTGGCAATCAGGCCTGGGTACCGCACCATGGCTACCTCGGGCACCTGCATCATGCTAGAGCAGATGCTCTTCCTGAGGGGCTCTGGGCCCTGGTATTCCTCATATCACTGATGTCTACTCCCCCTATGGCCTCCTGGCTTGCCCTCTACCCTGCAGCCAGCACCCCTGGACAGGAGCATTCAGAGCATCGGAGCCACATCTGCAAGAAACACATTTCCCTCCTCTTATTTAAGCTGCAGCCACTAGAGGGTAATCCAGTCCTCTGAGTTAGATCTGCTCCTTGCTTTGATACAGTGGGCAGCAGGTAAATGCCTGAACCCCAGCAACTAATTACCAGGTGCTTTTCAACAACCCCCTGCCCAAATCAACATTCATGCCCACCACGGCTAGTCAGAGAGCCCTTCTGGCTGCCACTGAGCTCCACAACCTGGAGAAGGCACCCTGGTTAAATGCCAAGAACCAGGGTGCAGTTGTGACTCTGTTTCTTCCAGTTGGATGCTGCTGCTCCTCCAAGCTGATTAAGAATAGTACAAAATAATAAACTAATAATGAAATAACATTTTTAAACCCACTATAACCCTGAAATCTTCATTAATTATGAATTTTGCATGGCAACTGTTACTAAGAGAGTCTCCTCTGAAACTGATGTTCAAAGAACTTTACATCAAATCTTCAAACAGCTGAGAAGGTTCAAGCTACAAAGTCGAAACATCTGTTGCTTGCCATGCATTTTTCAATGGGGAGATCAGAGAGGAGAAAAAAGTGTACAAAATAATCCTGGTTCTGCTTTATTATTTAAATACAATGACAGCCTATGATATACACTCTGCTCAGAGAGAGAAAGCAAAAATGAAGGCAGAGTGTTATACAGTTATACCTACTGGAGCCAAAAATATAATATGCTTCCATTTGCTTTAAATTTAGCCCTTCTGGGAAATGCTTTATTAACAGCCCTGGGAGAAGAAGTCTAAAAGAGGAAAAGAAGGGCAACTTCTCCAGCAGAAACAATGAGCTGACAGTCTCATCCCTTCTTCAGCTACCATGCAAAGCCCAGCTATGGTGGGAAAGTTAGGAGGCAAGGCTGTGGGGTGCACCTCCCAGCTGCATCTAATGCCACCTCCCTTCAGCACAACCAGCAGGGAACAAGCAGAAAGGGTTGTTCTTTGTGCCTGTAGGAAAGACTGAACATACAGGGCTGTCTCCTTAAAAACTGCCTTCAAAACACACTTTGTGCACTCAGCTTTTTTGCCCTAAGGGCAGGCAGAAATCTGAAGACTGGTGCCTCTTCACACCAGATCAGTTCCATCTAGTAAGGTCTTTACTAGATCTGGCTACGACATTTTTCAAACTTTTCATTTGAAAAAAACTAGCACCGTTTTACCCAAACCCAAGTCCTTCAAGCAATAAAACAATAACCAACATCCCCGACGTTTTCCAAGGCTTTGCAAAATATTTGGTGTCACGTAGGATCGATATCGCTTTCAGTGTAACGTTGACATTTTTTGGTTGAACAGCGAGAGGAAATTTCTAACAACATTTGGATTAAAGACCTCAATTCAACACACAGCACAGCAACCTCTAGCCAAGGTACTCTCAGAGATGTGACCCAGAGGTTTGCAAGGTGACAGCACTTATGGTGTTTTAACCTCTTTCCCTGGAGCCCCAAGCATTTAGACCAATACCTGATGAGAGGTTTACCAGCAGACAAACCTTTCTTTAAACAGGAAAAATTACTTCAGCTTTCAAACCACGTGCTTCTGGAGACTACTGCCCCTCTGAGAGCTAATGCTGGGTTGGAAAAAAACCTGGCCTGCCCCAGGTAGGTTCATGTGATGACAGGAACAAAGACTAATCAGCAAAATTCAGATGAAGAGCTGGGCATCAAGGATCTCTGTAACATAAGGCTGGAAATGGCTTCTTGGGTTACTGTACCAAGTCCCTGCTGTCACAGGCACAGTGATATCTTATCCCCTAATAAATATAAAGATCAAACCTTTGGTTCAAATCCCCCAAAAGGAGGGTGGCGTAGGGATGATAGAGACTGACTGGCCCAAAAGCCTTGTGCACCTGAGATTCATGAGTGAGCCCTCCTCCCTGCCTCAGACCCATCCTCAAGCAGCAAAAATTTCCTCAAGGCACAGCCTTCTCCTGCTTACTGTGGTGAAGGTGAGAGTTCTCCCTGTGCCTCACCCCTTCCAGTAGGAAGATGTCAAACTCCTTCAAAGGGGCTTTTTCTGCCCAGAGAGCCTAGTTTTAGCCCCAGTTCATTTGGAGGCAGCTGAGAAATTCAGCTGCTGCTGGCTCAGTGCAGGCAGGGATGAATTATCAAACATTGGTCCTGAAGGCATGTAAATTGTCCTAGTCACAGTCACGCTGAGCTCCTGACCATCTTCTTGCTTTTAGTGTAATTTGTGATTTCAATTTGGGCCCCAACAGTTCAAGAGACCCTGCGGCTTGGTTGGGTCAGAAAGATCAGAACAAGAGGAGGAACAAGGAATTAACGTTTGCAGAGCGCTCTGTCCCAGCAGCTTTCCCAATTCCCATCTCATCTAGACCCACCTGGGCCCCCAGGCAGCTCCTGCCCTGTGAGTCCCATCAGCTTTCACTGCCTCCTACCCTGCGACAAGCCAACAGCAGTCAGAAGCAAAGGCTGAAGCCAGTGCAGAAATTCCCTCCTCCCCAGGCAGTGCATTTCAATTACCACAGCGCGGGCTTCCAAGTGGATTTATCAAACTGGGCCTATAAAGCAAATTGAATAATCTTGTGCTTCAGACCTATAAAATATAAGTATTATACTTGAAAGTACTTTGACAAAGTAATAAAGACAGAGAGTGAGGGAAAGGAGTGAGGAGAGCAACCGGCTCCTTGTTAATGTGTTGTAACTGAACCTAGTCAACGCCTGGCTCCAAGGTACCTCTTCATTGTGGGAGCCACCGGGGGGCATCCAGCTGTGAGACTGCATGATCTGGATGGAAAAATGATAAACTTTAAGATGTCTGATGGCTCATTTTGCCCAAGACCTCCCCCCTTGGTGCCCAACCTCCAGGTCTCTCCAAAAACAAGACCAGAGAAAAGAGCTGGAGATAACAGAGACCTTGGAGGGGACCTGATAGGAGATAGACACCCTTCCAAAAAGAGCATCTGTGAGCAATCTGGTCTTCATGTCTCTGCTGAGCAGGACCAGTAGAAAGGAGATTAAATTGCAACAAGGAAGATTTAAGCTGCTCAGCTGGAAAGCAGTTGCTTTAAAGAAGCAGTTAGGGGGATATCTCACTGTAGTTTGGGACAGGGAACACACTGGTGCATTGGGCAGGTTTTTAATGACACTAAATCATTTGAAAATCAGGGTACCAGACCACATCAGACACAGCAACAACCCTGGCTCTTTGGGAGCTCTTCTGCTTCACCTGGTTGTGCAGATACTCTGGAGCTCCTTTTTTTTTGACCCTGTCCCTGAGTGTAACACTGACGCTCACCTCTGGCAAACTTTTCCCTCACACCCTGATATTAAAAATGAACACAGGTTCCTCCCCACAGTGCTGTGTTGTCCTTCCCCCTGCCTCGGTAAGACCCTACAGTCAGAGGGACCTCCCAAATCCTGGCCACAGTAACACCATAATACTGGGATTAGCTGGGAGCATCTGCTCTCTCTAGCATAAAAAGGCATCCTCACCCTGCCAGTATCAGTTTTCATCATTTGTTATCCAGTGGTAGGAAAAGTACTCCAGGTTTTGCTTTCCTGAACCCCAGATCACTCCCTGCCCCTCCATCAGTCCCTTGAGAACCACACTAGCTCTGAAGACAAACCACCTATGAAGGAGACAATGCCAGGAACAACCATCAGCTGTGATAGTCCAGACAGGATCTGTAACCCCAAACGAGCAGCAAACCATAGAGAGGGCTTAAATTCTTGACTCTGCCTCCATCCTACCTCTGCAACCTTTACATGATCTGGGAGCATTAATCCAAGAAATGGAGCTGTGAGTTCTCTATCTCCTCCCAAACACAAATGCATGGGAGCCCACATCTCCACATCATGAGTTTCTTACTGGTAAGTCTGGAGTAGCATGCTCACCTACTCACCCAAACCAAGACCAAGTGTCGAGGTAACCCACGGCATGTATAGTCCTTTGGCTCTAGTGAGCCCTGCTCTAGCCTGAGGCCCCATCTCTTGGACACCACCTGAGGACCACATCTCCACCCAGGTGGGACACGTGTCCAACCTTCCACGTCACAGCACCCACTATTTCCCCTACTAAATCAGCATGCAGAACTGCCAGGTGTGATGGAGCAGGGTGGTAAAATCATCCAGCCAGCCCTTCAGAAAGAAAAAATAATTATCCAGTCTACGAATTTACCCCTGTGGCTCCCCATCGCAGTGAAACCCCCTCTGGCCATTCGCTTGAGCTCAAGCAGTCGTCAGACCCCTCTCTCCTTTGCTTGTTATTTACTCTCTGCTCGCTGCCCTTCTTCTGCCCCAGTGACCCCACTGTTCACACATCCCTGCTCCTCCCTTAACCCCGTTTTGGTTTAGGGTCTGATTAACTCTTGATGCTGAAGGTTTTCGCCATCACGAGGCTTTGTTACCATGGTAACTCCTGGGGGGGATTATTCAAACCAACGTGTCCAGCTAGCACGGGGTCAGCAGGATGGAGGAGCCTCCAGGGATGCTCAAGTCCCCGCTCCACGGCGGTGCTCGTGCCTCCTCCCCACCGCCAATTACTGCAGATGAGCGCCGAAATCCTGCTGCCCTCTTTAACTCTCTCTCCACATTAGCACTAGCTCACACGCTCCTTTCCCTCCCCCCCCCCCTTTTTTTCTTGTGCCATGTGTCACTAATTTTACTCATTTTCTGAGTTTGTCTAGAATAGTAAAAGATTTGATTAGAGCGTTCCCGGTTTTAATTGTAATTAGGACAGTCATTGTACGAGCTATAAAAGGAAATTGGGCTACTGCTGAGTGGAAGAGCCCCTGAGAGAATAGGAGCTGTGAAGGGAGAATTTCGTTCATAAAAAAGGGAAAAAAAAATCAGTTTAGGGAAGAAATAAAACTCCAGCTCAGGATAGTGTGACAGCCAAAGTGGTCCAGGCATCTGGAACCATAACAAAAGAGTGTTTCCTAGGGATTGCAGCATAGGTCACAAGTGGCTTCTTCCCCGCTGCAACCTTCTGCATGACCTTGGGTGAACAGCTCTGCTCTTGTGCCTCAGTTTCCCCCATTGGGACTGATCTGGCTGGTCTGTGAGCTAACAGCTCATTTTACAATGTGCTTTGTGATCCCTTGTGACACAGGAGAAGAGACCATTGAAATAACCCACCCAGTCCCCATCACTTACCAGAAGCCACCTTTCTGGTGGCACCACAGCTGCTGAGAGACACCTTGCCTGCAGCCAGGGGACAAGCAAGATGCCCCTGGCCATCATCCAGGTCCCAGGGATGGACATGTACATTTCTGCTTTGTTCCAGCAGAGGGAGGGGAAGGACAGTTCAACCATTAACACAATGGTGTTAATGCTGGGAAGGACACCTAGAAATAGGATGTGCAAAGTCACACCTTAAAAGCCCCCAGAGGAGTGGGGCTCCCCCAGCCATAGCATCACTCCGAGGTTTGCCAGCCTGAGGTGACCTTGTTGGCCACCCGCGCCAGGCAGATGGTGGTGAACCACCAAGTCATCGGGGACCAGAGGGACCGACAGGACGCCTACAGCGATGGTTCCTGACCAACTTCACCACACCGAAAAATTCTTCTTGACAGTCATGGCTGAGATTCCCAGTAATGGTCTCCAGCCCGACCCCTGTGCCCCATCACCAGCCCCTCCCCAGAAGGGAAGCCTCCGAAAAGGGGCAGCTGGCAGTGCCCAGATTGTCACCCCCACACACCCCTGTGGCTCTTGGGGGGTGTGGGGTGTGTAATTTGCATCTCCAGAGATGTCAGTCTGATGCCACAGAATTCAAGATAAATCAATTTACCCCCTTCCCCCTGCTCTAATTCCACCAGGGGAGATGACTGTTTTCCTGAAGCAATAATTTGCCTCAGTTAAAAAAAAACACAACTGTGAAGCTCTGACTGCTCATGGCACATTAATGTGTATCAGCCATCGCCTGCCACCTCCTAATGATCCCACCTCCCATCCAAGCCCCAAACTGTGGGCTTTTTACCACTACATTTAAAGCGAAGAACAAATATAAACCAGTCACCTCCCAGCGTGGCTGTGATTTTCATTAGTCCAGGCGGGGAAAGGAAGGGGGTGTTGCTCTGCTTGGCCCTTACTGCCTGCACAATTTATGGATTTTTTTTTTTTCTCTTCCCAGCAGCTTAGAAAAACTTAATCATCGCCTGTGAGTGGGAAGAAACCCCCCCGTCGTATCCTTCAACTTGTGGGGACATGTGATGCTGCTCTGGCCTTTCCCATGCAATGTCTGAACCCAGCACATGGCCTGGCACTTATATGTTAATACTCTAGCTGGATTTTAATTTATATTTATCATAGTATATTTACATAGTTATATATTTTACATAAGTATTATATATATGTATCTCTCTTATGTGTGTATGTATATGCTGATCTGCAACAAGGAACATTGTGGACACAGGAAGACGGGGCCAAAAGCCTCCCTTCTGCTGGAAGTGGCTGCTCAGGCTGCTCCGTGCCCCCCGGAGACGTGGCAGGTCCCTTTCCTGAAGGACTATGGCGCTGGAGGGGCACCGACATACCTGGGACAGCCCAATTAGCCCAGCTGATCTCTTCATTTGTAGGTCCCTGGGACGGGGGTCAGCAGCACCCAGGGAAGGATGGGGGCTGCCTGGGGTGGTGCTGCAGGAGGGGAAGGGTAGGAGAAGCCTGGTGCTCTCCGTGCCTGAACAGGCAGATCTGTCTGTTAATGAACTACAGATGTCATTAGCTGGAAGAGCATCCTGGGTCCCAACCCAGCCACTCAATCCCAGGGCAGGAGTTTGGGGCCAGCGAGGAAGGGAGAGGTTCCTGATAACCTTTCGGCTAAGGCTGAAGAAGAGGATGAGTTTAACGGTGTCTGTAGCAGCTCTGAGTGCATCAGTGGTGACACCAGATGAAAACATGGGCTGGGGGATATAGGTGGCAGGTAAAAGTGTTAAACCCCCAGGTCAAACCCTCTTGTCTTTCTAGAGCGAAGTTCAAAGGCAGGAGGAGCTTTACTGGTGTCTGACACTTGTACCATCAGCACGTGGCTGTCCATGACTGTGTGCCCAGGGACATAAGCATGACACGTCCCTGTGCTGCAGACCCTGGCTCCCCGAGTCCTGCACCCACCTTACCCCAAGGCAAGACAGGGCACTGAGCCCACACTGCTTTCTGCAGCACCACCACCACCACCTTGTGCGTGTCCTGGCCCCCACTGCACGTGTCAGAGAAACAAAAGAAGGATTATACAGGGAGATCCAAAGGCAGGAGGGCATCTCCATGGGGTTGGACAGGACAATGAGGTGCACAGGGAAAGTGCAAGACCACAACAAGGGTGCAGAGACAGAGGTCTTGTGCAAAGATGGTGCAGGGATAGAGGTCTTGCCCCAGACAAGACTTTTCAGACCCCACACGGGTGTCCTGGAATATGACACTCACCTGGAGCCCTAGCTTGGATGGGATGGCAGCATGGGGACTTCCAAGACCCCCAGGGTCAGCCAGGGTGGCCACGGGCAGAGGGAGACACGCTGCCACGGGATGTGGGCTGCCTTCACCGCCGAGCCCCGGCCGGCTCCGGGCACGCTGCGGCCGCTGCAGATTTGCTGGATTACCACCATCTCAGGCAGCAGTGGTGTATGTTATTGCTGGAAGGTTCACATTTTATCATTTAATCAAATAAAGTGCATTTGTGGATTACACAATCATTTGCAGGCCCTGATAATCTTTTTCTGCTTAGCTCTACGCTAGAACTGAGGAGGCAAACAAAGACATTTGTAGCTGTCATTGGAGGCCCTGGCTTCATGCCAGGAGCTCTTACATCTTGGGAAAACTGGTGCAATTTGTATTGAAGAACATCTTGGCGATTGTGAAATACTATATATTTATTTATTTGGCCAACCAGGAGGCTTTTAAGCTTTTGTTCCCAATAAAACAATAGAGAAAATACTAAGGAGGAGGAAAAAAAAAACGCTAAAAATTCTGAGAGGGGCTCAGAGTAAAGCAAGAAGGTTCAGCAAGAGGGTTTATGGGGACAACAGCATGTGCCAGATGGGTGCCAAGGCCACCCCTTCCTCTCTCTGCACCCTATTGCAGCATGGAGATGTCCTCCAGTAAAAAAATTCATCCCAAAGCAGGAAAGGATCCATGGCTGTTGTCCAGAGGGAAGGAGGGGGACCCTGACAGCACTGAGCTCCTGGGGAGAGGAGTCATTGAGGGGACAAGAGGGGTCAGCTCCACTTCTTGCACTGGCAGGGGGCTGCTGCAGGCCAGAGCACAGGGTCCCCTCCATCACATCCAACACGGTGCCACCATGGAAACCCAGCCCATCTCTTCAGGTAGAGACCCTCATCACCATGTCTTGAGAAGACTCCAAAAGCAACAAAAGCCCCACTACATGTTGGACTGGAAATTTTGGGAAAACATTAGTTCAATACAACTTCCATACCCACCACTGTGCTCACCTGCCTGATGCTCAGCTGCCACCAGCTCCCAGATGGCCACCAGGACGATGTTTGCAGCCACAAAATATGGGGAGATGAGGGTCTTTTTCCTGTTGCCACCAGTTAAGTCCATCCAGAAACCTGAACAACACTCAGTTAAAATGTGATTTTCTTAAACATTTGAAAGGTTGGTAAAAGAAAACTTTTTTTTTTTTAATCAGGCAGGGAAAAAAGATCAAATCAATCTTTGTTTCAGTGGTGCTATGGCTAAAATAGTGGAAGTTTAATACTTTCTGCTGCTGGTCTCTTCACTAGAGAGTAGGAAACCTGTGGGAGAAAGCTGAAAAAACATCAGGTTTATAGTAAATGCAGAGAAAATATATGTTTATGTTCTGCAGTACACAACCAGCCCCAAGCCCTCAGGAGGTTGGCCCCAGGAAGGGAAGACACTAAGAAAAGAAAAGAGGAAAAAAAAAAAAAGGCAGATTAGTTTGTGTGATTTTGGTCTGTGTGCCAGGGATGGACCCACCAAACTCACCTCCTTCTGCTTGGGAACATCCCCCAACACCTGTTGGGGACAACCAGTGTCACCAGGGAAGGTCACCACCACGAGGAGGGTGCTGTGGTGGCTAGCCACTGATCTGGGCTTCCTCTCCCAGCGCTTTGCTTTAGAATCCTGTAATTTAGCTTTGCAAAGCTTAAAGACCAGGAGATAGAAAACAGGACCTCCTACAGCGTGCAGAGCCTGCAGAACCACAACTGCAGCATCACCCCACCACCGTGTACCTCTTCCCCTCTGTCCCCAAGTGCTTGTGCTGTCACCCCATTGTGTCCCCACAGGAGGAAGGAGTAGGATGGCCAAGAGGGAGAAGTGAAGTTGTCCCAGTCCCAGTTAGCTCCTTTTGACCCCGGCGAGCGGTGGTGCAGCCGGGCAGGTATTTACCTCTTCTTCCTCACAGTGTAACAGGATCAGCTCCTCTGCATCTGATCAGCAGCTCTGACCACTTCGAAAGGCGATGACTGAAATCCAACAGTTTAAAACAATTCAATATGAGCTGCCCGAGGAAGCGGATGATGAAGCAGCCCCCTCCCACCCTGCATACATCCTCCATCCAAATCCCCCCCAGGTATCCAGAGCAGCCCCCAGGGCCACCTTGGGGCTTTAAACAGCTACAGCTCGGGGTCCCCATCCCCACACGTGCACTTGACAGCCCCAGTGATGCTGGCCCATCCCAATGCTGTTCTGCATCACGCCACCCTGACACGGCCACCGATTCAACTGCTGCTCCTGGGAACGGCCCTTGCCCAAAGCCACCCACCTCCCCCGTGGGCATCACCCCCCAAAACACAGGCGAGACACCGGCTTTAGCAAAAATGTTTAATCTCTCCTTGATGCGTGTGTTTATTTACAAGTACTAAATCTGAAGAACATTAAAATAGGAAATAGCAGGATATTTACACGATCAAAGGGGTTTTGACCAGCCGCGCTGGCCTGTTGCTTCAAGTCTGAAACAATCACAGAAAGATAATCAGGACTCCGGATTATTTTAATTTTTTTTCCCCATTAATTTTTTTTTAAAACTACTAAAATTCTCTGCCTTTCGCCGGGTCCGTGTTATGTTTCCCCCTGCTTTCTTAAAGGACAGCTCATTGTGCACTTTGGTCGGGATGGGGTGAGCCTGGGGGAAACTCTGCTCCCCATCCCCCTGCTCCCCGTCCCCAGGCTGGGGCCAGCCCTGGGGGTGGCACGGGGGGGACACACCAGGGCCAGGCAATGGGGGACACTTCCAAGCTGGACTGCTTGGTTTTTTTTTTTCCAAACCCCAAACTGAAGAGAAAAGGCAACGTGAGCAGAAGAGGGCAGGGAGGGAGCTGCTCACTGCAATGGTCGGGGGGCAGCCTGCGGGGTCTGACTACCTCCGACAGCGGGGGGCAGAGGGAGCTTCCCCCAAATGCAGGCTCAGGGCAAGGCATGCTTCTCCATCTCACCCCATTTTGGGGCACAGGTGACACCACCAGTAAGAGGGGTCCTGTAAATGCTTCCCAGCCTCTCCCTGCCTTTCCCCATTCCTAAGCAGGGACGGCCAGCCCGGCTCTGCCCCCCCTGGCAGCCCAGCTCTGCCCCCCGCCAGGCTGGGGCGAGGGGGGAAGGATGTGCCTGGCACAATTAAGGACACTGGGCATCACGCAAAAGGCAAAGGTAGCACCAAGAAGCGCCGGAGGCTGTAGGCAGCATTGCAATGCCCACCCCACCGACTGCTGCTAAGGGGACCCTGGAGGGGTGGGGAAATCCTGGGGGATCCTTTGGCAGAGCAAACCACAGGCACCCCAAAGCCCACCAGGAGGAAGCCAACAGGAACCCATCTCCACACCATGGGCTCTCAGCACCGTCATGGGGTGGGAAGAGCCAGGCCATAGCACAAGGGGGGGCTCACCAGGGGGAGCCCAGAGAGCACGGCAACGCCATGGCACTGCCTGGCACGACACCCCCAGAGACCTCCCTGCTGCACAAACCCAACCCAGGCCCACCACAGCCAAGAAAGACCCACAGCATTGCTGCCAGAAAAGCAACAGGCTAATAAGCCCTCTACTCTTAATGGTTCTTCCAGCCCTTATTCACCACCAAGCAAATTTTCAGGAGGATGCTCTTCAAAATGCAGCTCCATCCTCTCCAACCAGCAACAGGGAGAATCCCCCCATCCCCTCTCTATCTCCAAAACCACTACACACTTGGCTCCCTCAACAGCGACCGAAGCTCCCCAAGATGCTCTTACCACTGCAACAGGCAGGCCCCACATCACTTTTGGATAGAGACTTCAAAGCCACCAATCCCACCAGATCGCAATGACCACTAACACACAGCCGCTGTCCTCCGGGCAATTTCCAGGACCTCCGCCAACGCCACCCAGCTGGCAGCGATGTGAGGAAGGAGCTTTGGGCCAACTTTGCAGCAAAGGGAGCCACGGGCACCCCTCCGCCCCATCACAGTGGTAGCAAGTTCTGCAAAGGACCCCCCCGGGAGGTTTTTGTCCCACCGGAGCACCCAGGGAGGCGCTGGCAGCCAGCGGTGGCCCCGGCGTGGGGCGGGTGGGCACACAGCTGTCCTTTAAGGCTCTCCAAGTACCACATTTGAGACGTGAACCTCTGAAGTCTTTCTTTTTGCTTTGTTTTTTTTTTTTTTTCTTTTGGACAAGAAAGTGACAAATTAATTTCAAATAAAAAAAAATAGGTAACAGGTCTAAACAAACCTCTAATATTCAACACTTGCAGTTTTTTTTGTTTTATGTTTTTTTTTTTTCTTCTGTTTCTTAAAAAGATCAACTCAGACTAAAATCTAGCACAGTCATGCAACAGCCCACAGCTCTCAGAAATCCAGCGACAGCTCGGGGTTCGTAGGTTTGGGAAACAATTATTACTTCTTCTTCAAACATAGTTTTGCTGTTTTGGTTGGGTTTTTTGTTGCTGTTGGTGTTTTTTTTTTTAATCAGCATCTTCTCCTTTCCCTCCTTATTAAAACAAAACAAACCCAAACAAAATTACAACATAACAAGAGATGTGCAGGCTTCAAACGATTGTTCTGCATGGTGAGAAAGGCTTGGAAATTTCTTCCAGACCATTTGGTATCTTTTTTTTTTCTGTAGTTGTTGTTTGTTTTGTTTTAACTGGCTGTGTAAATTCATTTCATATTTATATTGGTTCGATTCTCCTTCAGTTAACTATACAGCACCCCACTGGGGCACGAGAATTAGATTGTAACCACATATATATATATACACACTTTTATTATTATTTTTTTTAATTAAAAACTTCATTATTTCTCCCTCTCCCCCCCTTAACTTGTGATTTAAGGGAACGGACAGAAATCAGCTGGGCTTCTTTCCACTTGGATTTCGACAGCCACCCGCTCCTGGCAGAGTGTGGCCCCGTCTGCCGTGGCCCAGGCAGCGACGGGAGCTCTTGGTACAGGAAAGGAAAAGGGGTTACTCATTTTTTTGGAAGTTTTTGGTCACCTGTTGCTGTTCAGGGCAGCATTCGGCACCTTTTTGTCTCTGGAAAGCACAAACCCGCAAGGATCTGACATTTCCAAGGGGGCAGCCGAGGGAGAGACCTCGGGTTTCCAGCGAACCCCCCGGCAGGGTGGAGGTGGCGGAGGGGAGATGGGGTGACAGCAAGGAGAGAAAGGGAGAGAAAGAAGGAAAAGATAGAGAAAGAAAGGTCAATCTTGGGTGGAAAGTCCTGCACACATCTGGGCTTCCGGGGTGGAAGAGGGGGCAACAGCCAAGCATCCCAGTCCCTCCATGGGCTGGTCACCCAGCAGGGTTTGACAGGGGCATCCTGCTCAGGAGAAGCAGAGGAGCTGCCTCCCCTTTCCCCAGGGATCTGGTCCCTTTCCCCTGCATCAGCACAAAAAGATGATGGGGGGGTGGAAAAAAAATAAAGGGGTTTCATTAAGGCTGCTCCAACACCAGGGGATCTGCCAAAACCCACCCAGACTGGCTCTCCATGAACCCTCCCGACAGCCCCCAAGCCCCCACAGTCGTCCTCTGCCCCGCATCATCCCGGGACAGGCAGGGGTGGGCAGCGCTGCCCAGACCTTCCCGCAGCCACCGGACCAGGAAAACGAGGACGAGCTCAACAAAACACTCACCATCCCTCAGCAATCCCCCAGGAAAATTAAAACCAGCCTTGGGATCTCCCTTCCTCTCCGAACCTTCCTCCAGAACCACTCCAGCAGCATTTAAATAAGAGCACCTACTCAGCTAACAAAACTCCCACCTTTTTTTTTTTTTTCCTTTTTTTTTTTTTTTTTGCACTAAACAACATTCAAATAAAACATGGCACAGGACGCATTTTAGAAATATCAAAGCTCAGGGATTTCTCCCTTTCCTGCCCACCCCTACTGCCCCCACCCCCAAATCTCCCCAGCATCAGTCCTTTAGCTTATTTTTTAAAACCATTTTTGTTAGTTTGTTGCAAAAATTTAGAACCTTTTTTTTTTCCCCTCCCATTTTCTGTTATAATTTTTTTTTCTTTAAATTAAAAATTTTGTCCGTCTCGTGTAAATTGTGCAAATATAGCAGTTAACACTAGTGGCAGAAGGCCAGAGAGAGAGAGAGAGAGAAGGGGGAAGAGTCAGAAAAAAGAGAGAAGAAGAGGAGGAGAGGGGGCAGACAGCTGGGGGGAAAGAGGGGAGAGCAAGTC
>JAHREE010007302.1:1673336-1704254 GCA_033628505.1 Tringa tobata
CACCCTCCCTCCACCAAAGTAACAACAACATCCAAACGCCCTCCTAGAAAGCCCCGCGGTCCCGACCCTCCTTCCTCGGGGGCTCAGGGGCTCTGCCCGGGCGAGGGTCATGCCCAATGGGTCCATGGGGCAGGCAACCCCCTTCTCCTCTGCCTGGCATCGCCTCTCTGCAAGGTCCCTGCTGCATCCCGCTCGGATCAGGGGGTTTGTGTGTGTCAGAGGGTTTTACAGGCGTCGCTGCTGTCGTCAGGATTTGTTGGTTTTGTCGGGTTTTTGTTTGTTTGTTTGTTTTTTCCGCTAAAGCGCGAGGTTTCCTTGTTCGTTCGTGGGAAGCGTGCCGGGGGGGGAGCCTGGTGGCTCCTGCAGGTCCATCCGGCCCCAGCCCCAAAGTCTGCTTCTGCCCACGGCTGCCGCCGGCCGGCCCTCCCTCCTGCCACCTCCGGGATGCTGGCACCACGCTGCCACCTTCTCAGCTGCTTAAGGCCATTGTGTCGATCGCCTGCTCCAGCTTACTCCTCAGCCGCTGCCGCCGGGCCTGCTCGTCCTTCTCCAACGCGGCCAAAATCTAGGGGAGAGAAGGGAGAAGAGAAGGTGAGGAGATGCCCTCCTACCCGACGTGGCTCTTTGCTGCCCGTGGCCACGCTGGCTCATCGACGGCACCGGGGCATGGGGAAGTGGCCCCATGGAAAGAGGTGCATGTTCATTCCCATCCCTAATGGGGCCAGGAAAGGGCCAAAGGAAGCGTGAGGACACCACTCTGAGTGCTGCCACCCCACAGATTCTTGCGGGGGAACCAAGGGGCTGCAGGAACACCAGGGACCTGCCTGACACTAACAAGAAGCCAACGTGCATGTAGGGAAACGAAGACAACGAATATCCATCATTAAATGGAAGGTGAACCCAAAACCCAAGACAACACCACCTTCCCATCACATCCATGACTCCAACAAACCTATAATGTCCTAGGGAAGCAGGGGCTGCATTTCAGAGACCATGATCAAGACATGTACCGGTTCCATGAAAAAAGAGACCAAACCCACAGGGCTTCAGTCACTGCCAGTGGTTGTCTCTCCCCAAGATGGACAACTGGGGAGCACTGGGGTGATGGAGGCGAAGACCAGACGGACGCACCACCAAAACCTGCCTTGCAGGGAGCCCTCAGTCCTGTGCAAGGGGTGCACCCACAGACATCTGAGGATGACTTTCCTGCCTTGAAATCACCTTTCTCTAAACAAGCTCCTGGCCGTGATGACAGATCACAGGGTGGAGGGATGGTCCCCTGCCCTGGGCTGGATATGGCCATGCCCCAGAGCCGAGGAAGGACTGGTGGCAGTGGGAGGGTAGAGGACGAGGCTCAGAGTAGGGAGAAGGGAGTAATGAAATGTGAAACGAAGGGGCAGTTGCCCTCCCAGCAGCCAGGAGTCTCGTCTCACTAACATCATGCCAGCAGAGCAGAAAAGCTGATTTAAAAAAAACAAACCTGACAGAAATCTCATCTCCTCGGGTGAGCTAGTTGAGAGAGCAAATTTTTTGCAATTAAATATCAAGGCATCCGTCAAAGGGGACTTGATTAACCATTTCATTGGCCGCATAATTGGAAACAAACTGTTGTATAATTAATAGACTTACTAGGAGGTAGGCAAAGTCCATCAGGAGCCCTACAGGTAACTTCTTAATGGGGAATCAGCTCCCTTTGATTAAGAGCTGCTGCAGCGCCGGCGGGTTGTGGAGTGGCATGCGGGGCGTGCTGTGCAGCATCCTCCACACTGCCGTGCAGCAGCCTCCAGCCTCCGCCAGGCTCTGGCTCTCTGCCAGGCTTTTTGGGACAGGACCAGGCTGATCCCTGCCTGCTGGGGCAGTAGGAGATGCCCCATGGGGAACGTATTCCCAAAGGAAGGGGGAACGTTGCATCTCGGCACTAGCATCAGCTGCTGAGGAGTAGAAAATTCACCATCCAAGAGCCGGGCACATCTGATTTACCTCCCCTGGCAGCAACGACCCCGGGCTACAGCTGGACTCACAAGAGCTCATAGATTCTGCCACAAAACCTGCCACCGAGGACACCACCCCACCATCCATCTCTGCAGCCGCTGTTGGCCACCACACTACACGTGGAATAAAATAACTGTAACAACACTCATGCAGAAATCAATACCCCACGTGCCTGAAACGTGGCTGAGCTGGAACCAAACGAGACTGGTTTGAGAAGTGGAAGAGGAGCCTACTCCCCCCACCCTCTCCTCCTCCTCTCCCAATAAGACAGCTGTGTATCTGGGGATGCTGAGGTGTCGAAAGATTCACAACCTGCCCCTGCATTTATTTGCTCCTCTTTTATCTCAGCCTTATGGAAACACTGCAGTCAAAGGAAACCTGTGCTGAGCACAGAGAGACACCCAGGTTTGTCACCTGCTGTAAGGAGCCAGGACCACTGATTACCAAGATGCAAGTACCCAAATGAAAATTAATTATGATTTTCATTCACAGCCAATGACAGCATATTATTGCACTGAACAACAGGAAAAATTATTCTCTCCCATTTTGCATCAAAGAGGGTGCAATCGGGCTGCATATAATTGTGCTTAATGAATGAAAACAAACAAAGGGAACAGCTGCGATTTATTAATCCCATTACAAATAATAAAAGAAGTTCCTGAGAGCTGTGAACACACTTGTGATGCTCGGAGAGCAGGCGACAGCAAGACACTCAACAGATGTCAGGCTGCTGTTAGTGGGCAAGAAGAGGACCTGTGCCCCCACAGAGCAGCTCATTAATGCCACATACTCCCCTCCCTACTCTTGCCCAAGGCTCAGAGGATTTATTTAAGGCTTGAGGGACTTCTAGCCTGGAGGAAGCAAGCACTTGATGATGGCAGAGGGATGATGGCTGCCCTGCAGTAGATCTAGATCCTCCACACTGCTCCTCTTCCACTCTCTTGGTAGCCACAGAGCTGCTGTACAAACTGTAAAACCCCAGAAACCCTTCATGGCCAACTCATCACACAGAGCTATGGGGACCTACCAGATGTGCCATCCCAAGTCACCTGGGAAAAGGCACAGAGGACCTACCAGCATGGTCATCAGCTACCAGCTGGTAGCACGGCTACCAACTACACGGTGACCATCACATGGTGCCTTCCCAGGCACTGGGGTTTCCTCCCATCCCTGTAGGCAAGCCAGGCCTTCCTCCTCCTCACTCCTGCAAAGCACCCAGATCCACAAGGATTTTGGCCACCACAGTGGTCCCCCTGCTGTCCACAGATCTAGGGGCCAGGTCTGCTACAACCTGCCCGTGGATTCCCTAAATTCACATCTCAAAGAGGCACTGGGAGATGCCACTCCGTTCCCTCTCCATGTGGGCTAGAGGCCAGCTCTCCTGGCTCTCTCCAAGTGAGGAGATATTTCTGGCATTCCGTCATCTAAATAAGCCACCTTTTAAAACACAGTCGTCAGCCCTCTTTATTGGGACAATAAAACTTATACTATCACGTTATATGTATAGTTCCATATTTTACTGTAGTTACACATTTTATTTTATTGCTTTAATAAAAAGATGCGGGGTGTGGATTTGAGCGGTGCCTTACGAAGTTCATTTGTATAAATTACAACAGAGGGGTTTTTAACCACTCTTACTGATATTCACAAAGCAAGCACTGAAGAGGCCACCGCATCCTCTAGCATCCCCAGGGAGCGGAGCCAGGCGCTGCCTGTACAATCACACGGTGTCGGTACCGCCACGGCGCCGGCGGATAGGAGAGGCGAGGAGGGGAGGCACGCTGAGATAACACCATGAACCCTGCAGCCCCACACAGCTCATGTGACAAATGAGTAGAAAAATAGGTGTTTCCTGCATTACTTGCTGCAGAAAATATGGGGAATGAAGCGCTGCCTACACCAGCGCCCAGCTCCACGCCTCCCAAGCCTTTCCTTCCCCACCAACTCAAGCACAGACATGGATTACGTGACTCTCCCACATTCCACGGGGTGTTTTTCTGGAGAAAAAAAGCAGGGGACTGCAAAAACGAGGCCAAAGCTAAGCCCAGGCTTAACTCCCCATCGCCACCTCTTACCTCATCCTTGTACTTGGTGATGTAGGAGTAGATCTCGTGCAGCGCGCTCATACTGTTGAACTGGCTGAGGTGTAACCGTGACTGCTCCGCCAGGTACGCACTCATGTCCTGGTCACTGATCGCTGGCATTTTAGCTATATCTGCATAATATCTGCAGGGAAGAAACAGAAAAGTGGATCAGAAATAGGGACAGACAGAAGGGGATGGGTGCCCGCCGTGATGCTCACTGAGAACAGCCACCGGAGAGGCAAGGTGGAGAGTATCTTGCTTCCAAGGGGTGACTTACTGTGATCACCCATTATAACACCACTGCTCATCAACGTCTCTCAGCACTCTGTGGAGCAGCCAGCATCATTAGGATCACGCTCATGATGCAGAAGTGCTGAGCCCAACCCAGCTCACCGTGCCAGAAAGCCAGGAGCCACTGCTCTGAAGGATTTCTCGCCTTCTCCTAAACCACACATTTTTTCCTCCTTCCCAGCCCATTGCCATGTTTTGCCAAGAAACTGCATCCGCCAGAATCCTCCATGCCTGCAGCAATCCATAAGACTTTGCTACTGTTCTCCTAAGGTTGCTGCATCGCTGAAGCCAGCGATGCCCCTTTGCATTCAATCAAATACTCAGCGTGTGAACACAAGACAAGTTCACATCCAGCCCTAGCAGTGACACACGCCTGTGTGGTTACATCCCACTCAGCAACAGGTGTCCAACACAGCCTACCACTGCTGCTGGCCATGCTCAGAAGCTACTGCTCACCAAAAAGCTACAAAGAGATTTCCTTTTCAGCAAAAACATGCAGACATGTTTGTGAAATCAAAGGATCCCGGGCAGCAGAGGAGGTAGCTGATGTCTTAGGGCATGCCTGGGCCAAATGACTCTGTGCTTTCCTGCCTTCTTATCCTTCTCTCATGGTGCTACCAGCAAGACACTACTTTACATTTGCTAGGACACCTTAAGGTTTGCAGCTCCATCCCATAGCTGCCTCACTGATATGCTCAGCAAATACAGGGAAACGCAGACACAGCTTATATGGTCCAAAATGGTAGTGGGAAATCAGCACACCAAACAGGATATTCATCAAAACCACAGCACGCCATCGCAGCGGGAGGGTTACACCAAGCAGATGCACCAGTGGACTGGGTGCTGAGGTCCTTTTGGAAAGCTGGGTTGTGTCCACAGGCCTCTGTTAAAAAAGAAACCCTGCCCACAGCAAACGAGCCCTGGCTGCTCCCACCACCTCGAAATACAGAGTGCCCAGGTTTGCTTTACTCCTTATGATTCCTCAAACTACTCAGTGAAGTTTCTGGTACGGTGATTAGCATCATTAGCATCATCAGCTGAACACTGAGGTGGAACACGGCTGAAGCACTTGAATAGTAGCAGATGGCAGCAAGACCACTTGAGGAGATAAATATGAGGATCCACTCCATCCCACGGCGCTGAACTCAGCTAGTGATAAAATACTTGGGCAGTTTTAACAAGGAGGCTCATTCACACCCAGAAAGTGATGTGAGAGATTTCCTGGATGCTGCCAAGAGAGAGTGGTCTGGGGTGAGGTATCAAGAGATCTGCTGTGCCACTAGAGAGATCACCCCCAGAATGACGTCTCCTAAAGCTGACATTACTTCTACCTGTGCTGAGGAATATTAGGGACAATACACCCAACCTTCTCAGTTCCAGACAGCTTTGATTAGCAAAGAAAACCCATAGCAATCCTCCTGGCCACCCTTTAACACCACAGGTGAAGGCCCCTGTGGGGCGGGATTCATGGGAGATAAATGTACAAGGGAAATGTGCTGAAGAAGAAAGCTTTGTGGCTGCCACAAGACATCCAGGTAACATGCAGCAGTTTTATGTTCCCAGTTTTATCATGACACAGAGGATGGCAGGAAACCATCATTTTTCAATATAAGTGTGCACAGCTCCTGTGGACCAAGATCCCAGTCACACCTACCATTTCCAGAGGACATCTACCACAGCCGTGACCCCAGCAGCACTCCCCTTGGGTTTCCCCAGGCTCCCCACCTCCCAAGCCCTTTATCATTGCTATTCCTGCCTCAGACTTTTTTCAGCTGGTGCCTGAAACACGGCGACAGACAGACCTGCTGTTGGGACTAGCAGTCCCACTCAGCCGCCCGCGCATGGCTCCCATCCTGCCTCTGCACAGCTTTGCGACAATAACTGTGCCAAAAGCCAGAAATGCCGATGATGTCGTAAATCCCTGCAGCAGAGGAATGGTGGGAGACACAGTCACACCCTGCCACGGGGCAGCTCTGCCCCCTGCTCGGCTGCCTCTGGGACCATACCAGCCGCAAGCGATGGCAGGAACATCTGTCACCGGTGAGATCTCTTGTCTCCTCCCCCGGGACACAGTATGTCTAGACCAATGTTTCACTCTGGAATGGTTTTATACCTTTTTTTTTTTCCTCCGGGCACACACAGAGCTGAATATTTTTGTCACAGAGATGGGAAGGTCAGAGAAATTCACCTTATGAAGTTTGTGATGTTCCTACAAGACTCCACTCCAAAGCCCCATCTAGCCCCCTGCAAAGAAATTTCTCCTGTTACCAAGCAGCTCACCTCTCATCTCAGCCATCACATTTCAGGGGCATCTTTTCTTCTGATCCAAGCTCTGTCTTCCTCAAGGGAAGCAGCTTGTCTTTGTACCTGCCTGCAAAGCACCGGGCATGCCACTGTGCAACAAAAATAACCGTGTACAAGCCAGTATCCAAAGGATGATTTAGGCTACAAAGTCCCATGCTTGCAAACTAGAGAATATGATGCTTATTGTTGCCTGGACATCTTTCATTTAGTTCATTTCATATCTGGTCTAGATGCTGAGAAGAGGAAAGAACCTTCAGTTGTTTTTTTGTTTTTGTTTTTTTTTTTTAAAAAGAGCATAATCTATAGCACAGCATAGGGGAAAGTTGCATGAGCAACCTGCAATCTGCCATTTTTAAAGCTTGATGAAGTTCCACTTTGCCACACAGCAACATTTTAACAGAAGCTCTATTTGGAGGGCTTTGGAGGACATCTCCTAGGTTTCTTTCCCAAAAGGATAAAGTTAAACACAGCATTATGTCTAAGCGCATCAATTTGCAATCAGTAGCATTCAAACCCTGAACCTGTAACACTGCATTAATTCAGCGGGACAGAAGGATGGCTCTCATCAACTAACAGTGAACATGGAGGGTGTCGGAAGGAGTCAGGGGACCTGCTCCCCTCCCAGCTCCTCGGCACAGTGTCAGCAACCTGACCACTGCCTCAGAGCATGTGGTCTCATCCGGATCCCAGATGAGATGTACAGATGGATGAGAGATGGGAAATGGTAATTTTAAACCATTTCAGCAAAACCTGCGTGTGTTGTCATGATACAAAAAAGGCACTTCTCAAGTCCAGGGCTGAGTTCTCACTGCTCTTCGAAAGCAATCAAGGGAGGTGTTCACAATTCTCTAGCACAGACCAAGTTTTTACAACAGAAAACATCGGACGACCTCAAAGTGGAGGTTGCTTTTAGTACCCCTTCAGTCACTCATAAACAGTTCTGTCAAACAGTTATTGCAAACTAATTCTGGGACACAATCACAAGAAAGCATCACCTCCCAAATGAGAGGGATCACCTTCCACAAGCGTTAATAAGCTCCCTCTTCAGACAGCTGCCAAGAGGAGTCCTCCCAACGACCCAAGTCCCCACACCCACATACGCCCGCTCTAAGTTGTCCAGGTGACACAAGAAGCTATTGCCAAGTCTACTCACCTTTCTACCCAGCTCTTGTAGTTGGGGATGTCCTTGGCGTACAGTAGTTTGTTGGAGGGAGAGTCTTTTCCTAGCTTGTGCTCAGAAGTTGAGCAGGAGTCCATGAATGTCTGAGCCACCACGGATAGGCAGGCATCAGTAATACTGTTCTTGTGAATATCGAACACGAACTGGGGGTTCTTAATCACATTCACCCAAAAACGTAGAGGTAGACTGAGGGAAGAAGGAAACAGAAATCAGCACCTGATGGGAGCCCCACATGGCAGCCAGGGCACACATATCTCCAGTTGTGGAGGAGGAGCTCCTCATGACCCAGAATTGGACAGGATGCTTTTCCCAGTGCCCCAGGAATGCAAAAAAAAACTGGGGTAAATGGCTATTCCCCTCTGCCCCATTGTAATACCACCTCCTCTGCTCATCACAACACAGCCACAACTCTCCGTGGAGAAATTCCTCAGCACTGCCAACATCTCTAAAGGGAAGCACAGATCTGTGGTTTCTCCAAGGATCCACTCATACTGAAGAGTCCTTGCTAAGCCCACGGGTCAAAGCAGGCACGGTCCCCTTCTCTCGCATCAATAAGTCTGCTGATGGTGCTGTGTGGCATTTCACACATCTACCGTGGAAGAGGAGGGGGTTAACTGGACTCCTCAAGGGACTCATTAGCACATTTAACACCAGAGAAGAATTTAGGCAGCCTGAGATGCTGGAAATGAAGCTCTCAGCTGTGGAGACAGCGGGTCTCCTGGCCAGCCACTGACGGGATGTTTACTGCATACTGACACACGTGCCGCTCTCCATGGCTCCATTTCCCAATCCTGCCACCCCTCTCCTCTCCCAGGAGTATCTCAAGGTCTCCCCCCATCAGAAAGCCTCTCCGCTCTGTCATCCCTCAGCACCAACACCCGGCGAATGCTTTTATCTTAGACAAAACACACTTCATTCCCCAGGACTTTCCTAATGAGGGTACCGGGTGCATGTACATATTTCATTTGTGAAGGGAATGGCCTCAAGAAATTAGCTCCACACATCGAATTAGCGCCCAGAGATAAGCACAGGCATTAGTATGCAGGAGCCTGCGTGCCCAGCCCCTGTGGAGCGGGGCTGTTTTTTTTCCTTCCTTGCCTTTCGCTCCTTCTTTTAATATAGAAAGCCAAGTTATAAATCAGTTCCAAGCACTTCCGCGCTCTCACATCTCCATTTAAAAATGTTTCTTTTCCTGCCCTGCTAATTGCCAACAGTTACTGAACTATACAAAAGCAATTTGGCTGCCATTTAACAAATGCCAGACACGGGAATGTACGTACCCGTCTCCAGTAACGGCAGGATCAGAGAGATGAAATCAGTGAGGCAGCAGAAAAGAAAAATGCAGGGGGGGGTGGGGGGGGGGGGGGGCTGGGGAACGGGAACCAACGCCTGCTGGAGCCCTGGCCCAAGCAAGGCACTGACGGAGGTCTCATCAGCCGCTCCGCCCCGCTTTTCAGGGAGCGATTAGCGGAGCGGATGGGCTGGCTCCGAGGGCGAGCTTACGGGGGGACGCATACGGGGCTTTACGCTGACTTTGTTAGGGCACGCTCGGCTGAGCGAGGGCAGGGAGCGTGGAAAAACCTTTAGGACAGGCGAGACAAGAATTGGGGTTGGCATCTCCGAAGGAGCCCGGAGGATGGAGAAGCCCGAGCAGCGTTTGCTCAAGGTGAGATGGGAACAGAACCGCTTGGAAGTCCTCAGCTGACTCCAGCCATCCATCCGATGAAGCGCGGTGCCCGAGATTTGGGGATGGAAGTGCTGAAGGAACCCTGCATTCCTGGGATTTTTTCTGCTGCAGGAAGGCATGCAAGGGATTTACCCACCCCCAAAACACAGAGATATGGGCCTCTCTTGTCCTGGACCATTTCCAAGGACATACTTCTGCTCTCTGTGGGAGGGGTAGGAAGTATCGTTAGCTGTGATATAGTTATCAACCCCTCCTCCATCCCACTGCCCCTCTCCATTACCAGTTACTCTTCCAGGTGTGCCTGACATCGTAATCGTTGATCTGATGCTTATCAGCTTGTTCATCCAGGAAATCAAACATGTATTTGATGGCGAGGGGCAGCGCGCTCCCACGATGTGCTGTGCTGAAGATGGTCTCAAACAGGTCATCTACAAACTTCTGCAGGGTGCCCTGAGGAAGAAAAAGAGGGAAGGGTGGCTCAGCAACACCCAGTGCCAGCCTAGATGAGCCTTTAACTAAAGGGCAGGCTTTAAACCGATTTCACTTGTGTTCCTAGCACCTGGAAAAGTAGCACAGTACAGTCTGTGTAGCTCTACTGGTTCTCAGTGGTTTACGCTGGGAAACAGACGCTGCAGTGATACCTCCTTCACTGCATGATCTAGCATGCCAAAAGCATACAAATAAAAACACCATACAAAGCAAAAACCAAGCAGATGAACATTGTATCATGGTCTTTATTTGGGTCCCATTAGAGTACCCAAGACCTAAAGACAAACATCACTGAACAAGCACTCATCCCATGAGGCAGGGAGACAAGTCACAGGGGAGATGGCTGAGCCCAGACCCTGTAATCCTGAGCCAGTCCCCAGGGAGGAGAAGAGGGCACATCTCAGACACACAGCACTGGGCTTGGCACTAAGAACAGTTTTGTACGTGCTGAGGGAAGGGAAACCCGCTGCAATGCCAAATGCCCCGGATAATTACCCTTCCCACATCACTGATTTTGCAGCTTTATCCCAAACACCAAAGGGGATGAGGCGCCTGCCCCAGGGCATCTCTGCTTTGCAGTCCAGCAGCTGCTCAAGGATACAGGGAACAGTAAAAACAACAAAGGGTGCAAAAAGCAAATAGGAAAATCCGTTCAAGGGATATTCACTGAGAGTTTTGACACACAAAAACATCACCTCCAGCTCAGGAAAACCCAAAGACAAGGAGAGAGGGTAGCTCCTCCTGTGCTGAAGCAGAAGGCTACTGAAAAAGCAGTGTTTACCACTTTTGAACAACCCAAATCACTACCCCTCCCCACCCAGATGTGAAAACCCAGGCTGCAGCTCTGTGTGCCCGTGCCATACCTTGGTGGCTAGCAGGCGGGTCAGGTAGATTTCGGAGACCATCTTGCTGCCCCGGTCACCCTCCCGCTGGTCCATGTGGTCATGGTTTTTCACCAGGTGCCAGAGCTTGGTGCCACTCTCCAGGTCGGGGGTGATCATGGGGGTCCGTGAACGCAGGCTGTCGGGGCTGCTGGCTGTCCGCAGCATGCTCTCTGCAAGCACCAAGCACAAGGGGACACTCAGACCCTGCCCACTTCCACCTCACCGCCAGCCCCTCTGTCCCCCTTCCCTCCCCTGTGACTTCAGGGTGCATCACAGCTGTCCAACAGGAGCTTTGGGATCCAGCCTCTGCATTCACCAGGGATTGGAAGCTCTGCCAGCACTGTCCTCACAGCCTGTCGGGCCACATAAAAGCCTGGCTGATGTACCAGGGATGGGACCATCGTGGAGGGTTTCTGCAAAACCTTGTCCTATTCCCAGCACACAAGTGCCAGGATCACAGACACCTTCTGTGTCAGTCTAAGCTGACCATACTCTTCCCTTCCAAACCAACCCTGAAATACACTCACCAGCACGTTCGCTCGAGCCCTCAACTCTGCTCATTTAAGTGCAAAGTGCCTCTCTGTCTATTTTAATTAGATTTCAGGGGAGTAAAAGGGAGGGGGATCCCTTAGCAGCAGCCATCTGACACATGTCTTTCTCCCCTGAGTCTGACATGTTGCAAAGAGAGATGGCTCAAGGGGCATCTGCTCCCTCTCTGACACTAGAACAAATAGCATGGTGCAGGAGACCCAGGGGTTTGGAGGACCTTGTTCACATGAGCCACAGTTACAATCACCTGCCCCGTGCCTTGGTCTGCAAGCCCAGGCCGGTGCTGCCTCCCCTGCCAGCACAGTAGAGGATGCCCCTGCGCGCTCACCATATCTGCTGAGGGACTTGGTGAAGGTGGAGGAGTTGGAGATGTTGTATGCCGAGTTCTGCTTGGGCACCAGGGCTACCGAGGAGCCATCCGTCACCTGGGGGCAGAGATGGTGTGAGCAGGCTGTGAGAGAAACAGAAGGAACAGCCCCGCAGCAGGGAGAAACCAGCCCAGGAGGGATGAAGCTACACTGCACCCCACCCCAGGGACATCCATCTCCTGGTAAAGGAGACCTACGTATCCACTCCTGCGACAGACCAGGGGCAGGGGTCAGATCAGGAACACACCAGGAACCTTGACATGAAAATGGCAAAGTAAAGTCAGAGCAGAAAACAGCCTCTACGAGTCCTGAAGATGCCCTGTTTAGTGCGTCCTTGAACAGAAGGACCATAAACATGGGGACCACACAGGAAAGTGACGGCAGACCTGCTGGCCGTGCACCCGTACAAGCAGCCTGACCTAGAGAGCCAAGCCTGGGCCCTGACCGGTCTGAGCAGGGAGAGAGAAGCTCAAGCTCAAAGCAGCTGGTGACTGCTCGGTGCTTTCCACCACAGACATCCTTACCTGGTAGTGGGCCAGGGTGTTTAGCCTCTTCCAGTCATTGTCGATCTTTGTGGTGACATCTTCATCCTGTAGTATGATCCGGGCCATCCTGCCCTGCCGCCACTCTGTCCCCATGAGGGAGAAGGGCCCGTGGTTAGTGGGGGGCTTGGAGCACAAAGCCAAGGCGAGGGTAGCAGTGCAATCTGTGCATCAACAGAAGAACCCTCCCACCACTTTTTGAACCCCAGGACTAATGACTCTCAGTATTATGTTGGGCAAAAGCTGTTTCTAAGTACTCAAGGATAGACAGCATCGATTTGACCCTGGTGACTGTTTCCTTTGCTCTCCTCTTCTTCATTCTCCTGCCCCTCCTTTTAAGGATAGGACTATTAACATTGTTTTCAACTATTGCTGGCCTTCTTGGACCTCAGCCACCTCAAGCCCCCAATCTAGACCACAGCCAGAGCTGAGAAGCTTCCTCTCCCCATCCTCTCTACTGGCAGGAGCCACACTCTCATGCCAGTGATCCCAACACACAGTCACTGCCACCAGCACAGCAAAAGTGCAAGCACAAATGCTTTGGTCCTGCCAGGACCCCTCTCCTGTAGGAGATATGGATTTTCTTGCCTTGAACAGTTTTTTTGGCACTTCTGCTCTTAGTCACATCCCTGCTTCCCACAGGGAAGTGCTTCACCTCTCTCTTACCCAGGTCCATGTCTCCGGCTTTGGGTCGCTGGGAATAGGGCACCCCCTTGTAGACAGCATCCAGCAGCTTCTCTTTCACCTGCGTGATGGTGTCGCAGTTCAACACCTTGACGGGGATCTCCGGGGCATTCTCATTCTCGGGGTTCACACAGTTGAGGGTCTGCACAGCACAGAGGGGCAGAAAGACTTGAGTGAGAGGATGTTACACGCTGGCTGCAAAGGCAGGTCCAACGACATGGGGCTACAGCTGTCTACAAGCCATGTCTTCTCACCTCCTGGTCAGCTGCATAGGTGCAGCCACGTGGCATATTCCTGCTCTCCTTTTCTGCCCACCTCTCTTCCCCAGTACCCAAATCTCCAATTATTCCCAGAAAGGCAGCACAGTGTCACTGGAGATGGAGGTGGTGAAGCACCAACTGCAGGCTCAGGCAGGAGAAGGACCTGGCTTATCATTCAGCTGGTCAGAGAAGATGACTCTCATGAAGGAAGAGAAGTATTTCTCCATCTCCTGCAGTAATGTCAAGGCTCTAACTATGCTGCTCACCCAACATATGCCGCTGGCTGCTCCAGGTAGCACATAATCAAAAGCATCTTTGTCCCTGTATTTATCAGAGCCATGGGGTTTGCTGGGAGAGGCACAGAGGGGATCATGCCTGGCTTTCTCAGCTCCATGGGAAGAGCAAGACTTGCCATGCAAAGACCTCACATCTGACCCTAGCTGGGATGGGTACCACACAGACAGGCTAAGAGGCACCCCAGGGACACTGGAGAAGAAAGAAAAGAGACAAACCACGCTCTGAACAGTAATTTGGGTGCATCCAAGATCTTGTTAAATAGCTGGACCTAGCAGTTCTAGTAAGCACCAGTACCAGCAAGGTTCCTGCTTGCACTAACCAGCATTTTGTAGTCAATCTGCTGTCGGATAAGCTTGTCTTCACTGAGGGAGTACCGAGCCTCTCCTGTGATGGCATCAATGGGTCCCTTCTCCATCTGCTGCTTGATGGCACAGTAGAGCATGAAGAGTGGTTCCCCGGCACACTCCTGCAGAACAGGGGATGGAAGAGAGGAAAAAAGAGGGGTGAGAAGGTGCTGGGCACCACCTTTGCCTTTCAAGAACCACCACCGTGTCAGGAGCCTGCTGTGTCCCTGCAGCATTGAGCCCCACATGTGGCTTTATAAAGAGCCTCCAGCCCTTGCTCAAGCCAGCAAGGAAGGGGGCACATGGTAAAACTCATCTCATGGAGGAACCCATTGTCTCCATTCAGGGCTGCCAGAGGTTGTCCTCTTGTTTATCAACCCCTAGGCTTAGCTTCCCGGATTTTCCAGACACTCCCTGGTGAATTCTGCTCACTCTACAGGCCAAAAATGAGCTAAAAAGGTAAAATTCAGGGCTAGTGCAGAGTAGTTTGGGCCTGGGGACTTTGTATACGGGATATGGCCCATCTTTTCAGCTGGCCCAGCCAAGAGAAGCACCTGAGGACTGGAAAGGGCATGCTGCAGTGGGATAGCCTGGTGGTTTTGCATCTGCCAGGAGCCCAATCTCACATGAGAGAAGGTGAAAGGAAGCTTCTCCATGTGACAATGGGCACAGCCAGCCAGGTCCACTGGGAAGGAAAAGCGAAAGAGCAACTCACTGACAACCCTACTCTGAGTCTCCAGCTGATGGAAGGGACCAGACAATGAGGTTACCTACAGTTAAACCACTTGCCAGCTACATGTGCCCAGTGTCAAACCCCTATAGTCAGAGCTAGCTCTAGCCACCAGCCGGAGTCACATCAGCTTCCATCTCCAGGTGGGAGGAAGGGAGAGGTGAAACTGGACACGACACTTCCCCCGAAGATACTGGAACTGCAATGACCCAGGAACAGCAAAGGACCCTTCAAGACTGGAGACACCAACGAGCCTAGAGCCATGAATTGGCACAGGAGGGCTGGAAACGCACACCCCGTTATCACTTAGGGCCCAAATCTCTCCCCTGAGCCGCATCCCAAGGAGTCCTTCCAGATACAGACATCAGCCCTAAGGGCAGAAATGGTACGATGGGAGCAGAGAGGACAGGAAGAAGTACCAGCAGATTTTACCCCATCAGTCCTCGCCCCTCCCTCCCTCCCACCTCACAAATAAATTGTACTTTGGTGCAAAGTGCGGCTGCTCTCTCTGTCACCATATGCTGTTAGCATCTCGTTAGCATCTGCGGTAATTAAAGAGACAGCTGCTAACGAGCAGGAACAGGCATACATCATCCCCAGACCTTCCGACAACATGCCTGTCTTTGAAATTATGTTTCATTTGCAAACTTGGCTTCATTAAGTCAGCTTAGAGAAGTGAGAGAGCCCAAGGTGGGTGCTACGCCGCGCGTTACCGACTGCCTGGCACGGCGGGAGCACCGGGGTGGCCGCGGAGCAGCGAGCCCCTGGGGACTCCCATGGCACCCCAAACCCACCCCTCCAACCGTGGCAGAAAAACTGGGAGTTGCTTCTTTTGGTGGCTCGTAAAATCTCCTTGTAAAACGTCCGAGTCTGTGGAAGCGGTGCGGACGGAGGAGAGCTCGGAGCGGGATCCCTGCTCACACCCGGCATGGCTGCTCCCGCCTCAGCCCACAGATGTCCCCCCTCTGCTGTCTGCAGCCCTGTGCCCACCTCTGGGGATCCCCACCGAGAAAGGTGGTCTCCTTCTGACCTGTGGGGCACCCTAATGTCAACCCAAACAGCCCTTTCTGTCCTGTGCCCCTGACTCTGCACATCCTCCACGTTACAGCTCAGCTTCCCCACCTGTCCCAAATGCGAGTCCTACCCTTAAAATCCCAAACTGCCCTCTCAACCTCACTGTCCCCACTGGCTCCCAAGGATCTGGGCCAAGACGCTGCCGTGGGTCACAGCTCCCTGAGCCATTACAGATGAGGATGGTTTAGGGCTCGTCCCTGACAGAGACCACCAAAATGAACAGGGATCACAGAAACCACCACCAGGCAGCTCCCCCAAGATGATCTCATGATCTCCATCAGGTGAGATACAGGTGGGGACCGCTGAGATGGGGACAGGTGGCTCCGCAGGTTGATGGAGGGCAGCTTGCCCCCACAGACACAGCCATGCCCACGCTGCCAGCTCTGATGCAGCTTGCTCAGTGCTGGGGGCCTGGGCAAGGTTTGGGGGGCTCTCCATGTGACCCGAGCTGGAGGAGGGTGACTGCAAACACCCCCACGCGGGGCACATCCACGTCGGTGTGTGGGGAGCAGGCTGAGGCGAGCCAGCCAACGCTCAAACTGTCTTATTGACTAGATCTAGCTCATCAGGCACCTAATATCGTGCATTTTTCAGCGCTTGTCTTGATTTATCCCTCTCCCTTTCCCCAGGGTGTCTCATTAAGAGTCTGATAAATGCTATTACAGGGTCCCTGCGAAAGCGCCAGCCCTCGCTGGTTCCCCACGCTGCTGGCCCTGGGCAGGGGCTGCTGTCCTGTCCCATCCCTCACCCCAGCACATCATGGCCACACGATGCTGAGCACCCAGCCCTGCTCCGGGCAGGTTTGCCAAGGGCTGATCTGGCAGCTGGGCACACGTCCGCCTGCCTCATTTACATGCACAATTACCGCGGTTTGGTGCAAGGCATATGTTTCCCTGCTGGCAAACTGTCTGCTGTGATACCTCTCCATCTACTCCACGGGTTTCTCCTGCTTTTGATGCCACCTGTGATCCTCACTGCCAGGAGACAGGCGGAAACAGCCCTGTGGGCATCCTCTGGTGGGGCTGACCCAGGAGAGGCCATGAGTACATCCTCAAGCCTTCTTCTGACTCAAGCGACTCAAGTGATGGAGTTTCAACCACTTCCCCGGGGAGATGATCCCCAGTGTAACAATCTCACAGCCAGCAGGTTTATCCAAGCCTTTGACATATGTTCTTGCTGTAATGGTGCATCTAGATCAGACTTCTCTCTCCCGCTGCTACCACCCACAGACTGGAAGTGATTTCCATTGCCAAAGCCATGGCGTAGCCAAGGACTTTGTAAGAAGGCATTGCTCCTGTCCCAGGGCACATGAACTAGCCCAAAACAGCTTCTGAAGGAGGTGAAGGTGCCCTATGACCTGCCCACAGGGACAGGCCAAGGGCATCAGGTCCTGCACATGAATGCAACGTCCCCAGATGCCACTGTGGGCATTCGAAGGCTGTGTCATGTGCTTTGCTCAGCCAAAGCACAGCCTTGTCCACTTCAAGGAGTGCTGAGGGAGTTTTTCCACAGCAAGAGCTACTCCTGCTTGTCCCATCGACCCTGCCGAGCCCAAAGAGCCATCTCCCGGTGTCCCATCTGATCCCACCAGGCACATTCTACCTGATCCCACCAGGTACTGCTGCTGCAGGGGCAGAGGGTGGCCCCACTGAGCAAAGCCCCAGCCCAAATAGGTGTCAGAAGGTTTGACATCTGCCCACAAACAGCACAGCTTTTCTCCTCTCCTACCCCTGGAAGGCAATCTCCACTGCATGCTACAGTTAAGATTTTTATAGATACAGGCTATCCCTCGACGGAGGCAAAAAGCCAAGTGCGTGTAAGTGATATTATAAATCACCTCTCGTTGACGATCACTTGAGTTCTGCACAGACTCCTGCTCGCTCTCATCTCTTGGCTGGAAATGGTTCAAACCCTCTTTATCTTAATGAGGGATGAAATCCCACAAAAACGGCTGCGTGCCACCCAGCCTCGCTGCGCTGACGCCAGGCAGGATCCCAAGAAACGGCTCCGCTGACTGACAAACCAGCAGCAGGACCACAGGGGACATTCACCCCACCGGTGTCAGCCCGAAGGAGCAGCAGGACCGAGCCCGGGGTCCACGGGCTGGAGCTGTGGCTGTGTAACCTGCATGGCAGCTCTAGCAGGTGGAAGCACGGGTGCCGATGGAATAAATGTTCTCGATAGGGGTTGGATGAACCAGTGGTAAAAACAGCCCTAACACCTACCCCGATGAAATTGGGGAAAAAGGCAAATTCAAGCTAACAGGCTCTGCACCTTTGTGCGTGTGCGGTGGAGAGAGCTGTGTCCCTGTCCCAACAGGCCCCACGGGGCATCCATCCCCTTGGGGGACACCTTTTGGAGGGGAAGCAGCAGCAGAAGTGGAGACGCCTGGGGGAAACAATTCCCCTACCACGGAGCATCAGTGTCAGAGAGATGAAGGAAAAGCAGCGGCGTTACATGAAGAGTGCAGCACATCAAACTACAGCTCAAACAGGCAGAAATATCTTCCGATCACAGTCATGTCTACAGTAAGACCAGCTCCAGGGGCTTTTTCCTCCCAAGTTACACAAGTAGAGGCAAGGAGGGAACAATGGGTACCACTCCAAAAGGATTCAATACTCAGCTGAGTTGCTTCAGATTTATCCTTTCTCCAGGCACTGTTTTTAAGATCTCAAACCCAGTACACATTAAGCAATCCTGGTCCGGATTCCATTTCTCAATCTCAGCTATTGTCCCAAAAGGAGACCCAGAATCACTAATCACGTCTCAGAAACACAGGATGGGAAGAGAGGCCTGGGAAGCAACCTTTGCTCCGGAAGGGAGCAGCAGCAGCACTCAGGGACACATCGGCCCAGGCTCTGGGTACCAAACTGCACGTCCCAGAAAAGCAGGAACCACCTCCCTGCCCACCCGACGTTGCCATCCCTTCCCAAACTCACCTTCAGAAACTTGTACAGCAGAAACGTGAACCAATTCGTCAGCATCTTCTCTGCCACTGACTCCGTTCTGTAAGGAAGTGAGAGAGCAAAGCTGTCAGCAGAGGATATTAAAGGTCTCTGATCTCACCCATTTCCCCCTCCGCCGTGGACTGTGGCTAAATTATTTTTGGCTTTAAAAGGTCACATCTGAAAAGACAGAAGCTTCAAAGCAAAGCGGGACAAGCAGGCAGCAAAAGCTCTAGTGAAAGTCTGGCCATCCACAAGGCTGAACCACAGCAGCCACCTGGGAGGGAGAAGCAAATTGGTCTCCAGCGTATTTGGAGAAACAGAGAGAGCTGAGCATGACCTTGTCCCATGGGGAGTCTCGCCCAGGGGATGACCAGCTTTCTGCATCTCCCTGGTACCTTCTACTTCAGTGAAGTTTGTTTCTTCCACTGTGTCCCATTGGAACCAGGCGGTTCCCTCCACAGGAGGGATTGTATCAGACACCTAAGCCAAGGAAATGTCACCAAACCTACCTGAAGCTCCCCAGTTAAAGCACAACTTGAAGGGAAGAGCTGAGGCAAAGTCAGATCCTGACCCACATTCCCACGACACAAGCACCTCCTCTCACATCATCAAGTGCCTGATCTAGCTGGAAGCCCATCTCCCCACCTGGGACTTGCTGCTGACTTCCCTGCAACCCCCAAAGTAGCCCTTAACCTCTACAGCCTCAAAGCCCAGTAGAGTAAGAGGACAATCACCAATCACCAGTACCAGAGGAATAAAGAGTTTTCCCTGGAAGTCTGTGCAAGGTCTGCTCATAAGAAATGTTGAAGAAGAGAGAGGACACCTGGTTCTTGGTACTTAGTGGTGGTGATGGTGAAGCTTTAGGAGGCCACACTCTGCACCCTCGCTTCTCTGTGTGCTCCTACCCTTGGGCCTGGATCTGGGTGGCTCTCGGGCAGGGATGCAGAGCCCTGCAACACAGAGAGAGGGCACAGATCCACTGGCATATGGCCTTGGTTAAAGCCACTGCTGGATTTAGGTCTGGAGACTTTGATCCCAATATGCTTTTGGTGAAACATCCCCAGTACTAATTCAGCCAAAAACAAGAGGATTAAAGGAGGAAGGAGTGAGAGCAGTGGCTGGAAGCTTAAACTGTTTCCCATGTACCTTGGGAGCACTGTGCAAAGACACTGTGCCAGGCTTGGGATTTAAGCCTTTGCTGCCTGCATGGTGGAAATCCTGGGTCTCTGCGTGTCTCCTCAGAGTGGGGTGGTGATGTAGGAGTTTGCAGTGAACGATGCTGCAACCACCTGCTCCAAAAAGAATTTAAAAATGGAGCTGTGCCTCTCCAGCTTTTGGAGATGGACTTGAAGGAAGTAGCCAAAACTGCCTTGAGAAAGCCTATATATTGCCCCTAGTTCCCTAAAGCATGGTTCAAATCCAGATGCCATCATGCTCCAGAGCAGTACGGCAGGAAAGGTCCAAGGGAGTCATCTGTGTCTGTTTGGGACCATCATTGTGCATCATGTGCACAAGAGGGAGAGCAGGATCCTGCAGGATGGGTATGAGACATGGTGGGTCCGAACAAGACATGGGGACCTCAGGGTGGTGGTACTGCAACTAGGACATGCCACGGCAGCAGAGGAGAGGAACAGCCTGGCATGGAGGGAGCTGAAGGTGACACAGGTGAACCGTGCAGCCCTTCAAGGGCAGCTTAACTTGCCTGTCTCTGCACCACAGCCTGCTCTCGCTGCTGTAAGATTAAAATTCCTCTTAACACATTCATTATTTTTAAAGTGGCTTTAACTCCCTTTAAAGTAAAAATGCCAGCCAGTCCCCCTGTCCTCTCTGGTTAGGCTTCTTCAGCTTATCCACCCATTAATCATCAGATCAGCCACCTGCAAACATAGGTGCTCCTGAAAGCACAAGCAATACTAATAACTCACAAACACGACTGCGTTTCTGTTGCCCCAGGGGAACGGACACAAACAGGTTAACTCAAGAGACAAAACCCAGAAGGAACCTGAACCCCAGAGCCACCAGGAGGAGTCCCACTGCCCAATGACAATGCCATGCCCAGCAGATGGGCCAGGAGCAGCTCCTGATGGCCAGATGGCTGGGGTAGGAAATCCACTTTCCCAGAGTTTATCCAAGCTGACTCAGGGTTGTGTGGTCCCATCCCAGGCTTTCTCTTGTGCTAATGGGGCTTAGCACTTTTTGTCCCTGGGATAGCACAGCTCTCCTTAAACCATTAGGGGATGGTAATACCTGAGCCTCCAGAGGAGGGAAGCCCTCCTGTGCCCTCCAGGGAAGATTAATCCATGGAGGGGAAGAAAAAAGGGAGAAGGGGTGTGGAAAGAAAGCCAGGGAGGGGGTGGTCTGAAGCTACTCAGCAGCCATCCTCCCCAGCCCCAGACCAGGTCCTTCACAGACAAGCCTGTACCACTCATCTGAAGTATCACCACCCAGGCTCCAGAGGATGCTTGTCTTTATCTGCGATAGAGCCAGATGCCACAGCACCAGGGGGATTATCCAATAACAAAATAAATAAATAACAACTCTTCCCAGTTAGATCAATGTTAATCCAGTTGCCCTGAGGGCGGTAAGCACACTCTCACACCCAACAGCAGGGCTAATCCAAAGGATGGAGAAGCACAGCCCTCAGCACTGCTCGTTCCGTACTGTGGCTACAGGAAGAACAAAGTCTCCTCCTCGTTGAATATCACTCGGGGAGGCACAAGCAAGGTACCGGACCAGGGGACCTCTCCTAGGTTCCTCCTGCAGCTCCACCTGCGATGGGTCCTCAAGCTTTGTGGCTGGGGACTGACAGTCCTGGGGCTGCAGGCTCTCTCTACACCAGTGTGAGCTGGGCTCTGTCCCCGTGCTGCTCCCACGGCTCAGCCACTGCAGCTGCTGGCCTCCCCGCACTGCCTGTTATTTATATTTTATTGATTTACTTCATTCCGGAGTTTTGCTCCAATGGCAGCGGCTTCGTGATGCTCTGGGAGACCCAGGAGGTAGAAGTGCAGTTTAAATATTTCAGTGAAGCCTGGTGTCACGGAGGGACAAGCAAGAAGGGAAAAGCCTAAAGATGTGTTCACGGAGCAGGGATGGGGATAGGAGTCGGCCCCTCCAAGACCCACCCCTCTCCCAGCCAGCCACGGGTCTGCACCGCACCCCCTCTCTGCCACACTGCTAATGAGGAGCTTTGAGAAATTAAAGGCACCCTTGTAGTGTGATAAATGAAGCACAAGGAGGAAGAAAGCAATGTGCCTAAAGAGACTGGCCGAGTGAAGGTGTAACTGGGACCAGCTCACACTTGTGTCTTCTCCAGGCGTCTCCCCAGGGCCAGGCACACAAAACCAGACAGGCTTTGTCCAGCCTGGCCATGCCATGAACCTTGGTTGATGTTTGAAAGATGCTCTGGTTTTCTTGAGCCTTTCTGGTGACATGCCAGCCCCGTGGCTCTCGGCCAGCCCTGCATCTCTGCTGGAGGCTGGTGGCACTGGGCTGGTGGAGGCACAGCACGGCGCATGAAGGGAGAAGGCGGCACGGAGGGCCTCGAGCTGGGCTGGTGGAGCTTATTAATTGTTTTTGTTCAGCACTTGGTGTATCTTTCAATATTCATCAGCCCGTGATGAAGGAGAGCTCAGAGCTATCGTTAAATATTGATGGGCCAGGCAGACTCACAACAGGGCTTGGCAGGCTGCCTCCTGCTCACGCTCCTCCCGGCCCCAGCGAGACTCCCAGCTTGTGAAGATCCGCTTGGCTTTCCCAGGAAAACCCCCACGTGCCTGGCAAGGTGGGTAAGCCCCGAGGAGGCAGCGGAGAAAGGAGGACTCCTGCCTGCTGCCAGGTGGAGGTGAGAGCCTGCAGAAGCACCCATGCAGCAAGGCAGCCACCAGGCAAGGCGAGAGCTGCCCCACAGGCTGAGAGGTGTGGGGGACCACCTGGTCACCTGGAGAAGGGAAGGCAGGTGAGAGCACCACTGCAGCAATACGCAACAGTGCCTGACACCAGCGTGCCTCCTCCCTGTACCAGCCTATACAGCCAGCAGCTGTGAGCATCCTGCTCCCTCCTTCCCAGACAACATGAACCCACGCTGGCCAAACCAGAGTGACAACATCCCATGGGTGACTCCCGAGTTGGCTGGGTCTGGGTGGTCCCACATCCCTCTCATATTTGTACACAGACAAGCAAGAAAATGCTTGATCACAGACACAGTGTTGACATTGCCACAGTCAACACCAAAGCCATCGCTGATGGCATCCCTAAAGGACACCAGCTCACGTCCACGTGCTCCAAAGAGCCTGGGCACTGTCCTACAGCTCCAACCTCTCGGATGGTCACTCACCTTCGCAAGAGCAGCTTGGGGTGGTTCTTACTCTCCAGGTTCTTCTCGATGAGGTCAGAGAGGAGCTGCTTCAGCACACCTGTGGCGTACTCCATCTCGCCCTGCAGAGCCGTCATGATGAGGGAGGCCACGTTGCCACGGTCCCGCATGGAGAAGCTCCGCTGAGCCTCCAGAGTGCGGATGAAAGTCAGCAAGAAGTGCTTTTTGTTCAGGAGCTGCCCGAAGAGCGTCAAGGACTTCTCCACGTTTGCTTGGACCTGCAAGGATAGAGCAAAGCTGGGAGATAGGCACGAGGGGGAGGGCGGTGAGAAGAAGGGGGCTGGGCTGCACAGGACCCTGGATTCACCCTCATCCCCAAGAGGAAAGAATGCAAAAGGGTCAAAAAGCAGCTGGATTTGCTCTCTCTATACCACCAAGCTTCCTCTTTGGTGATCAGCCTTGGTTCCCTACGGGAGTATTATCTAGCTTGTAATATCTCAGCATCAGGTTAACACAGTCCCAGGGCATTGATGTATATATATATATATATCTATCTATATACACACACACGCTTCCATACAAAGACTCTCTCCCACGCGTGTGCAGGCATATACATGCACTTCCCTCCCATAAACAAACACTCTTTCTCTCCCAAACACACACACAAATTACAATTTCCAATTTCAGCTAACAAGCAGCTCAATTCCCACCCAAGTCACTGCAACACACGCTTCGGGTATTGCACAGAAAGCAAATAAAACCACAACCCTGAGCTCCACCAGCAGCAAACCCGCCTGGTTTTGGAGGGGCCAGGGGGGGGACTGGATTTCAGACAGGGAAGCAAGTACCATAAACCTGTCTCTGCCCCACTCCAGACACAGCCTGAAATATTCCCTTTCCTCTTGAGACGTTTGAAGGTGTATTTCTGGCCAGACTCGGCCATGTAGGACTCAGCAGGGATTAAGGTGGGATGCTTTCATCCCTGCACTGCCATTGTCAACCCAACTCTGGTCAGCCCTGACCGCATTACTTATCAGAAAAGAACATTTTTACAACACAACATTTCCCCGTTTGAAAAGATGGTTCCCTCTGAACAAAAGCCTCACTGTAGTAAAACGTCAATTTTAATTTATTTTTTTTTCTTTTTCCTCCCTTGTCTTCCTGATTGGGAGAATAAGTGAAAAATTTCATTTCATGTCGATATTGGGAGACAAAACAACACTTTTCATTTCAAAACACCAACTTGAAGAGCAAGGTTTTGACACATCAAATCATTTCATTTCAATCAAAACTTTGGATCACAGCTCTTCAGCAAAATTCCTTGTGGTTGTAACTTCCCCCTCCAAAACCATCTTCACTGGACAAAAAACCCCTCTTCCCTCCCAGTCCTTGGTCAATACCGCACTATGAGCCTCCGGGTGCCACTGTCACCCTCATCAACCAGGTGAGCGGGGATGTCTGCCCCAGAGCATCCCAGAAGGGTGATGGGGGGAGTGACAAACCCTCTATGCCCCAGTCCTCGGGGTTCCTCTCGCGGGCACCACGTGAACAAGCACACAGCTCAACTTCCCTTAATGCAGGTCAGAACATAACCTCCTGCTAGGAACAGAAATGCTTTAAATAATGGTCTCCTGGAGTCCCTCCCTCCAGAAGACGTGGGTATCTCACTGCAATGATGCTGGTAACTCAGGCAGACGCCTGTGGTTCAGCAGCATCAGCTGCTCCCTGTGGGGATGCAGAGATGCCAGTTGATTCCTCAGCACGGGAAGACCCGAGAGCTGGGCTGGAGCACAGTGGCTGCGCTGGAGACTTACCAGACCCACCAGTAAAACTGAGGCAGGGGGAGATGTGCTGCATCCCTCCCCCCCCCTCACCTACGCATTGCTTGTGCTTTTGCAGCCAAGACCAGGCAAAGGAGACCACGGGACAAGAGGCTTTCTCCCTTCAGTGATAAGATGGGAAACAGGTCCTGTCCAGCAGTGACCACCCCATGGGAGCTTTGGCAGGGAGCACGGGAGGATCCGAAAGCCCCATCACAAGCAGCAAAGCAATGCCTGAGCCCCCTCCACGTGCCTGTCGCCTCCCTGGGCCCCTTGTGTTTAACTTGCTGATCATTAGCAGAAATAAATGAACAATACTGAATTAAATATTTAATCAGGCTTAAATTCGCACAAAGCAACAAACCTCCCCCTCAAAACCTGAAGAGAAAGGGAGCTGGTACCAGCAGCCCGATGCTCGCTGCAGATTAGCCTGTGCGTGAGCAAGTGCCGTTTCCTTCCCGTCACTTGCAATAGCTAATGTTACACTCCGAGTAAAGAGACAAATAAAAGCAAACCTGATTAAATTATATGAAGCTTACACAACTGTAGTTGCTTTATTTAATCTCTTTTGGGGATTTTTTTTTTTTTATTCCTTTGCAACTTTAACCTCTTGTTTCCCAGGCCAGGCTGAGCTGGCGTGCTCTCTCAAGTGGGATGTTTTCAATTAGGAGCTGGAATTGGACAAACTCCCACCCAGCCTGCCACGGCCAATGAAAAATTCCTCCTCTGATACCCTTTTGGATACCCTTTCCACCCCTTTTCTCATTAAAGAAAATCCTTAAGAGCAAGAGCAGAGGTGAGGGGAGAGCCAGGCGTTTGTAGAGACAGGAAGGGCTGTGCCCCAGGGAGGGCTACGCTCACGCCTGCTGCGGCTCTGAGCATCCGGAAACCCGAGCTGCAAGGGGAAATCCATGGAAAAGGGGTCCCCGCCGCCCTCCAGAGCTGGGATTAGGGAAGAGGGAAAGAGAGCAGGCAGAGGGCCAGGGCCTCGAGCTGTAGCCGTGCTGGCGTACAACACCAGCACGTGCACTTGCAGTTGGTAAGAGCTTGTTGCATTGTAATTAGTGACTGTGCATCTTGCACCAGGGCCGATTACTTCTTCTAAATACATTGTGAAGCCCACGTCGACATTAATTACTGTGCCAGGTCAACAGCGAGGGGAAGCTAAGGTCACCCCCCTCCTCTCTCTAATCAGGAGCGGCCTCGGCAGCCCAGCAAACGAGAAGCCAATTGCTGTGCAATTGCACACACTAAATTAAACAGACGTGGGGAGGCCGGGAGAGGAGAGGGAGCTGATTTGGGGAGCAGGGGAAGGATGCCAAGGATGGGTTCTGCATGGAGAAACGGAGCCAAGCAAGCAGGCGATGTCGGACAAGCCTGCTAGAAACGAGCGGCCGGTCAGGCATCAAACAAACCCAATTGAATGAAGCAAGTGCTGTAGAAAATGACAGCAGCAATGATATTAATATAAATATTGATATTAATGTCAGAGAGCACAGTAACCATTTGGCAGCCGGTCTGCGTTTGCGTCGGCTGCCACGCAGCGAGATGCTCTTTGCCAGCATCCCACCAAAGCATCTCTCCAGCCCGATGCTTGGTGCATGGGGACTCGGGCAGGGGATTGGGCAGGGGCATGACCCTACAGAGACAGACAGATGGTACCCCACCTCCATCTCCTTCAGCACAGGGTGGTCTTCGATCCCGGGGAAGAGAACCCTCATAGCGTAGGTGCGATAATCCAGAAAGGGGATGCCAGCCCCGTCCAGGTCGTTGGTCAGCTCGTTAATGTCGGTCTGCAGCTCAGCGAAGGCTGGGGTGGGAAAAAAAGCAGAATTAATCAACACATTTCAGAGTCCCAGCACACAGTATGAGCACCCAGGCTCCGCCGCACCCCGCAGCTCCTTGTGGTGGGATCCCCCAAGGCGTGAACCAGCTCTGCGTGCCTCCCCATGGCAGCTGTGATTGCTCTCCCCACCTCACAGATGGAGAAGCTGAGCTGCAGAGGGTGGGGGTGACTTCGCCAGAATAAATCAAGTGGCAGATTTGGGAACAGGATCGTGGGTCCCCGGGGGTTCAAATCTCCCCTTCTCAGCACTCGCAGCCTCCCAGGGATGCTGGGGGTAGCGGGGAACAGCAAGACTTGAACAAAGCCAGAGCTTCTGGGGGAAAATATTAGCCTAAACCACAAGAATGTCCTCGTTTCTTTTTGACCTAAATACTACTCGAGAGAAGAGCTTTAGCACACCCACCCCAGCACCTCCCGATCCAAGCAGAGGCAGCTGCAACTCCCGGGGGAACGCGATGCAGGAGGGTCCTGAACCTTTAATTGCACCTACAGGGAAAAGCTGACGGGAGAGGAGTCCTGGAGATGCACAAGGGAAAGGGGTTGGTGGTGGGGGGAGAAAACCCTCAGAAAAATCAAATTAACGACACTTTAAAGGGAGCTGAAAGCCAGGCAGAGGACTGCAGGCTCGTCAGCTTGATGAGAAAAAACAAACCGTCAGCTTGAAAGGCATGCTATCTTATCTGTAACTAGTGGGACTAGAAAAGAGAAAAGGCAGGGAAGAGATTGTGCCTTTTAATTAAAAGCAGATCCTTTTATCTGCCAGCTGTGGAAGACAAGACACCATCCCCTCCACCAGCTCCCTCCCCTCTCCCTGTCACCAGTGCCATCCGCAGGCGTGCAGGGATGGGGATTTGGGGAAGCAAAGGGTTTCTCTTTCTTTCCCCTTTTTATAATCTTGTTTTTGGTGCCTGCTCCAGCCGCAGCACCCGGGCTGGCTGTGGCTGGCAGGGTCGGGGCCTCGGAAGCCAGCTCAGGGGGATAATGGGCAATTAGGTTTTATCAGCAGGATCATACAAGGAATTCTGTCCAATTTCACAGCTTCCGTCTGTCACATAACGAGAGACCGACTGCTCGCTCACAGGTAGCCCTTGCTACCCTCCTCGATCTCTTTTACAGAGAATTCCTTAACTGGAAAAATCCCCAGATCCCACCTAAAATGAGTTCGCTTCCCCTGACAAAGCCGGTTTGCCCATTCCCACCGCCTCCCTGGAAGGCAGCAGGGAAAGGGTGGGAGCACACTGAGCCCTGAGGTGTTACGAGCCCCTCCAAGACCCCCACATTAGCAGCACATGGATCCCTCACCCTCTTTGCACTCCAAGGCCACCCGGGACTCCAAGTTGTCCATCTGCAGCTGGAGGCGTTTCAGGGTCCGGTCAGCATCCCGGGACTTGCGCTTGTAGGCGATGAGGACAATGATGATGATGAGGAGGAGAAGACCACCCCCACCGCCGATGCCGATGATGGCAGGCAGGGTGAGCAGGCTGTCCGAGTAGATCTGCAGCGTTCCCGGGGAGAATTCGAACCCTCCAGCCTTGATCTGCACCATGGTGGGGGACAAAAAAGTACCTGGTGTCAGGGAGCACGCACCCAGGGCAGCAGTCCCCACCATGCCCACTGTGCTGGGAACTGGGGAAATACTCCTAGCCTGGGGAACGAAGGATGTGGAAAACCGTAGGGATGGCAGGAGCAGCGTGGCACTCTTTAATGGGATGCAGGACATGCTGCTGGAGCGGGCAGAGAGTTTGATGTCTCATTCAGACAACGTTGCAGTACCAGATGGGATGTGAAGCGAGTTCCCTCATGGGTAGGGAGCCTGGGGGGGAACAGTGCCGGGTGCCTTTCAACATGGCAGGGTCCTGGAATGTGAGCACTGCTGTGCTACAACCCCGCAAACAAAGGAGCCTTCCTTATGGTGTGAGCCAGCACCGGGGGGAAGGGGCGGGAACCCCCTCCCAGCCTTGGCACAGGCTCTGCCTTGGCACCCAGCAGGGAAGGGAGGTTGTTGGCAGGGCCAGCCAGGGCCACCCAGGGCACAGGAATGCCCAGATGAGCGTGCTGGGGAGGGGACAAAGTATTTGGTCCTACCAAACATGTAATTAGGAAGAGCGATGCCCAGGGAGCAGGAAGAAGGTGCCTGAGGACACTCCTGCACATGGCACCGGCCATTGAGTCCTCACGCGGGGACGAGCACGCAGCAGGGCTGGTGCCAGGATAGAGACCCAACCTCTTGTGACACACGAGAAACAAAGGCACCGGGGCTGGCATTTACCGTGACTTTGTGCTGGCCGGTGAGGTTGGGGGACTCGCAGAGGAGCTGGGTCTCAGAGACGGTGAGGGTGCAGGGGGTGTCTCCGATCAGCACCGTGTAGTTGAGGCGGGAGTTACCAGCAGCCGGCGGGAGCAGGTTCCGGCCCTTTGAGGGAACAAGGAATGAGATGGTCAGTTCTCATGCAATGGGGAACACTTAGAAAAACCCAACATAAAGAAAATTCACACTTTTGCAGTGGACTGGACTTCACCCCAGGAGAGACAAAAAGCCATCTCCATGGAGGAATATGTCCCTACTCCTCTGCCCCCGGCTGCATGCTGCCTTACCTTGAGGATGAGGGGAGAACTGGGCTTCAGTTCCAGCATCCCCGTGGGGCTGAGCGGCTCAAAGACAGGGTCTGGGTAATAGACGAAGTTGGTGGTGTTGACGATCAGCAGGGCCTGGACATTATCCATGACGAAGCCGATCTCATCTGGGCGGTCGCCGAGCTCCGGAGGGCTCCGCTCGGGGTTGTCGATGGAGGGCGCGTAGCACACCATGGTGGTGTCATTGTAGACAGTGCAGTTCTGCAGGGGGCACAGACCAAGGTCAGATCCAGCTCCCAACAGGGAGGTCAGCATGGGACCCCACAAGGATCTCCTGCAAGCAGCAGCTCTGGACACGGGGTTTAGACTCCGGATCTCCTGTCCTGTGCTGTTACATCAGCAGGCACCACAGGCCACCCCAGGGCAGAGAGACTCCTGTCTGTGATGGATATGTGAGGGGTGGCAGGTGGGAGCCCACTGGGGATGGGATCTTTCTGTTACTATCCTGCAGATATCACACAGATTTGCACGCTCAGATCTCAACCTTCTCCTGTCAGGGCCCGGCTGGAGGTCCTTTAGCAAGATCAGTGCCTCTCTTTGGGTGGTGGCCCCTAGACCCCAGCCCCTCCAGGCTGTCACATCTAACAGGCAAAGGATCCACTTTCTGCCCTGCTTTGTAGAGGGACAGCATCCCTCCTCCTCGTGCTCTCCCCCAGCCCCAGCCAGCACTACTTACGTTCTCCCTTTCAGAGCTGCAGTACTTGGCCCGGATCCTGGGCTCTTTGATGGTGGCCAAGTTGGTGCCAGTCACAGTCAGCAGCGTCCCACCACTAGAGACATAGAGATAATGGGTTAGGAGAGGCAGCCTGGCACCAGGTGCCCACTTTCAGGAGGGAAGTGCCCATCCTCATCCAAGCCTGGGTGCACCACAATGCCCCAGGGACCTTTCATCCCACCCAGATGTCACCACACCCAGCAGGATCTGGAATTCACCAGCACCAAATCATCTCAGCTGACCCAAGGAGCATCTAAACCTGCTAATTAACACCAACATCCCACGCTGCATCCAGGTTTGGGGTCTGAAGGCAGCTCCCAAGCTAAAGGAGGCTAAGCATCCACGATGGGAAAGCATCCTGAGGAGGAGGAGGTTGTCTCTGCCACCTTCTTCACTATGCAGGCAGTGGGTGGCAGGGCAGGCTGAACCCTGTCAGGTTTTCTCCACAGTTTGGTGTTAAAAGCCCCACAGTCCCGGAGAGCTCGGCCATGCCCCTGGGGAGCTCACTCCTCATCAACACCCTGGGGAAGGTTTCCCTTGGCACTAGCGCTTAATGGATTCCTTCGCCTCCTCTCCAGCCAATTCAAACCTTTTAGAAAAATATGTAAACATTTCAAAAAATCCCCCGATGNAGGCAGCCTGGCACCAGGTGCCCACTTTCAGGAGGGAAGTGCCCATCTTCATCCAAGCCTGGGTGCACCACAATGACCCCAGGGACCTTTCATCCCACCCAGATGTCACCACACCCAGCAGGATCTGGAATTCACCAGCACCAAATCATCTCAGCTGACCCAAGGAGCAGCTAGAGCTATAAAACCTGCTAATTAACACCAACACCCCACGCTGCATCCAGGTTTGGGGTCTGAAGGCAGCTCCCAAGCTAA
>JAHREE010010269.1:0-21604 GCA_033628505.1 Tringa tobata
AAGAGTCCGGCTCCATCCTCCTTCAACCCACCCTTTAGACACTTGTCAGCATTGATAAGGTCTCCCCTCAGCCTTCTCTTCTCCAGGCTCAAGAGCCCCAGCTCTCTCAGCCTTTCCTCATCAGGGAGATGCTCCAATCCCTCCATCATCTCTGTTGCCCTACGCTGGACTCTCTCCAGCAGTTCCCTGTCCCTCTTGAACTGGGGAGCCCAGAACTGGACGCAGGATTCCAGTTGTGGCCTCCCCAGTGCAGAGCAGAGGGGGAGAATGACCTCCCTCCACCTCCTGGCCACACTCTTCCCTATGCAAATGTCCGATAACCTTGGGCACTACAGATTGCCTGAACAATTTAGAATTTAAATACTACACACACTCTTCTCATCTGCACAGAGTCATTATTAAAACACAAAATTAAAAACTATGCTACTTACCTTGTTTTTTATGCCAAATTCATAGACAACTTCTTTCTCTTCATCTCTCAGTATTGGAATCTTTGAGATATTGCCGACATACACATGACCTTTAACAACCGGCAACAAGTCAAAACAGGACTCGGCAATTTTCTTCAACGCCGAAGAAACTTTCTGGCAGTCAGGATCAATAACCTTCTTTACTGGTAGTGATGCTTCTGAACTGGAACCGTGTGCTGAATCACTGATCTCACAGCTTTCGTCATGGGAAGTCTCCTGCGTTTCAGAGACTGTATTTTCAGTATTTTGGATAGCAGCAGCATCGCTGAGCTCCCACTTTGGTGGTTCACTGTCCAACCTCAACTTCTTTGCACTTCTTGGCATAGAAATTGGCAACTGTGTCCGTTTTCCAAGATGATCTGATGAGCTTGAAAACAATTGCTGATTTTGAACATCTTTGCCTTGATCTTTGCTACTATCAGATTTCAAATTGCTCCCAGTTTTAACAAAAGCAGTTGATGTAGATGCAATTTCTTTGAACCCACCTATTTGAGCCACAGGTCCTGGTAAACTTTGGCTGTCTGAAACTGCACATCGGTTAAGATGGATATTGCCTTTCAGAATGTTTAGTGTCCTTGCCCTTGCAGACAGTTCTGGGTACATCGTGTCCAATATTTTCACAGAGTTCTCCTGAGGAGCCCCTGGAGCAGCACTATCAGCTGCAAGCAGAGGAAATCTCCCTGGGACAGGAAGTGCATGCTTTGGAATGGAAGTACAAAATTTCAAAGGTGAGGAGCGAATCCTTCTACCTACCGCCACTTCTGAGGGTGAAGGAGGAGAAAATAAAAGAGCAGATTTTACTGCTGGAGTATCTGTTAACGGAGACATGAGAGGCGGCACAGGAGTTTCACGTAATGGGGATATCAGGTCATCAAGAGGGGAAAACAAAGAGGATTGGCCATGAGAAGACATTGCTGGGGACAGGGTATATGCAGCTTTCGGAGGAGTAGCAATCAAAGGCAGTAACAAGGGGGGCAGAGGGGGACCCATCTCTTGCCGAATTTTATTTATAGTCTCAGACGAGCATTTTGTTGGCACAGAAGTATCAGCATTTGCAAGAACTGGCTGAGTTGGTTTAACTTTGTGAGTCTTTGTTTTTCTTTTACTTTGAAATAGCCTCTTTGACAGCTTGGCATGCACTGCCTGGGCAGCCGTCTTGGCTGAAACAGTCAAGATTTCAGATGCTTCTTGGTCTTTGCACTTCAACTTACTGCTATGTTTGATAGCAACACCCCCACCAGACTCTGACTCTGACATACATAACTCCTCAAATACCGTTTTTTGCGGCTCAGACAGCTGCCTGACTGTCTGACAATTGCACTCTACATCAGATAGGCCTGGATTTGGAAGACACTTGACAACTTTTTTTTTTCTACTGTTACCACCTAGGATAACATCAGTGTTGTTTTCTCCTATGTTGCAAGAAGTGCAAGTTTGATTATGATTATATTCTTCACACACTGAGACCCCCATATGAACGGCGTGTGATAGACTTTGCTCCACATTTGACTCAAGTTTTTCAGAATCATTTTCTTCTAAGAAATTGCCAAGTGCTAACGTTCTTGTATTTAATTTACTAGTTTTTGCAGCCAGTCTGCAAGCTTCTGAGAAACTGGTTAACATCTGGCATGGTGGTAATCTGTTTTTTGAAGCATTTGGCATCACAGGGCTTTCTTCTGATGCCCCAGTTTTGAACAGACTTTCCTCACTGTCATTGATGGATCCAGCTCTGTTAGAATCTACGTTGCATTCATTGCCACCCTCAGTATTTTCAGACGTTACTAACACACACTCTCTTTTCCAAGAGGCTAAGTCTTTCAGACAACCCTCCCCAACCACACTTGGTAACTCGTTTGCAGTATCTGCAGAGGTGTCTGTTTCACAGTGTGTATCCGTATCCAACACAGTGTCTGCTTTTACATGACTAACTGTCAAAGTATCTCCTTGGTGCATTGTTGAATGAAGCTCACACACTTGGTCATCAGCATCAACAATCGCACCAGTTTCCAGAGCGCCCAGTGCGATTCTCCTGGAAGCTCTCAGTTCCTTTCTGAAGGTGGGAACGCATTCAGAACACTTAACACACCTAGCTTTTTGTACAGAACAGTCTTTCTCTTCAGATTCATTGCTCTGCTCCGGCATATCAAAGTCAGTTTTAGACCTTTTTATGGCCTTTTCCCCAGATGCCTCAAAACTATTCAATTCTTCGCTTTCTCCCTCAGCTGTTAGCGAACCAGTTCTAGAAGGATCTGTTCTAACCTCCCACGTAGAAGTTCTGCATCCTGATTCTTGACAATCAAACTTTTGGAGAAGAAAAGTATTCTTATTATAAGAGTTTGCATCCAGGATCTGTGATTCAACAGATGTCTGTGGTTCTTCATCTACTGGCTGCTCCTTCTCATCTGGAATTTTCACTTCATGTTTGTGTACGTATTCCCTCTCAGGGCAGGCCGCTTCTTTGCACGCGTTGCCTTTTTCAGCAGATAGGATCTCAGCACCATCTTCCATGGTTTCTGAAGAACAGTTAAATGCACTACCCATAACACAGTTTTTATCTCCTGTGTTTTCCCGTGTACAGGAAAAAGCACTCTTCTCTGTGCAATTACTTTCAACAAAACTGACAGCTTTTTGAAGACTGAAATTTAGATCAGGAGACATTGTGGGTTCCAAGCCAATTCTCACTTGCACAGGAGAATCCGTTTCTTCAGCATTTATACAGCCCATCTCCAAGTCCTCTTGAGCAGAAAAAGCCAAGCAACTGTTAAAATCCATTTCTACAGCAGGCTGGCAAATGTTCTCTGAAATACTATTTTTCTTCACAACATTATCTTCCCAGTTAAATGAACTGGAACAAGTCTCAGTTACCAATTCCTTGCTTTGTTTATTTAATTCTCCTATTTCATCACCTTTAACATTTTCAGTTACTGAGAACTGATTCAGAGGTTTTGCAAACTGTGCCTGAGAAGCATGATTACTTTCTCCTGAGACAGTAAGACTGGGTACCATTGAATCTAAGAGCTCACTGCTTTCCTCTCCTAACTCCTCTGGATCAACTTTGAATTCAGTTTCCTGAGATTCAAACACTCTGAAGTTTTGAGTTTTGGACAACCCACGTTCTAATGTACTACACAGGTTTTCAGGTTGTTTTACTTCACCTTTAATTTCTGTAAAATCTAACACAGAGGAGTCACGCTTGGCGATGCCTTCTGTATCAATAACACATGCTGACTCTGGTAGAGCAAATATACTTTCAAAGTCTGACTTCTCTTGTGATGAATTACTACCATTTTCTTCCTGGTGTGGATTGCCTTTTAAATATTCCCCCTCCTTTTTATCTACTAATTTTCCATTTTCTGCACTAGGCAATAGCTCTGACGGTTCAGCTACTTCTAGAACACTGTTAAATTTCATGGCTAGTTCAATAGTTTCATGTCTAGTTACATTCATGTCTTCGATTTTGAACTGTTCATCATCTTTTGGAAAGGCTGACAAAGCCTCCATACCCATATCTTTGCCTATGTCGTCCATAGACAATGAATTTCTGATTCCTCCACCAGCAGACACAGGCAAGTAACGTCTAGAGACCTGGACAGTCTCTGGTTCGCAATTTCTGTCCGCCTCATCTTGCATTGTTTGCACACACAGTTTCTCCAGTACCTCTTCACTGTCGTGTTTTATTTCAGAGCACTGAGAGTGTGCAGAGGTCACAACAGCACCAGTGTTTGCCTCAGTCTCCGTAATTATTCCCTCACCATCACGCTGTATCATTAGGTCTTTAGGACACTCCACTTCACAGAAGGATTTTGAACTACTGAAATCAGACAATACATTTTCAGAGAGTTCTCTCTCATTATTTGCCTTTGCACATAGTTCCTTCATCTGTATTGCAGCTGTTATTTCCTCTCCAATTACCACTTGTTTTATGTTTTCCCCTACCTCACTTCCTGTATCAGTTACTTTGATTACATTTTTTGATTCAGTTTGAACCACTTCATTCTTTATCGACACGTCAGATTTCTCCTTAGAATCTTCACTTTGAAACACAATGCATTGCTCAGGTGACAAATGAGTAACGTTTTGGGGAACAGATACTGGCCCAGGAGTTTCTCTCTCTCCTGATAATCCTTCTCTTTCTGCTTTCATTAATTCACCATGCTTTTCACGTGTACCCTCATAATCAACAGCTCTGATTAAAATTACATTCTCCTCTGTTTGCTCTACCTCTCTATGTTTTTCCATCTGATTCTGAGGCTTGAAACCGTGTAACATAAGATCAGCCGAAGAACCTCCCTCTCCACTGTGCATGTCTTCACTATCTCCATTCTGTTCTTCAGTGGCTTCCAATTCATGTGCTGTTGCCTCAGTTAATTTTCTCTTCTCAATTTCCATATTCTCAGAATTCTCCTCCAAGCAATCACTGTCAGTTCCCATGTTTGTAAGTAAAGCAGCAGCTTCAGTTTGCTTTGTTTCAGCATCTCTCTCCTCCTTGCTTGACATCTTTGGACTAATACAAACATTCTTTTCATTCCAACTCAGTGAGATTTCTGTATCAAGACCACGCTCACTTGACTTGCTCTGTCTGTTACACTCCTCCATGAGGCTGAATGCATCACAACTCTGAGGCTGAAATTGTTCTTCTTGTAAAATATCCTCCACTGCAGAAGCACTACAATCAACTTCGTCATCGCTGGAACCTTCGACTTCTCCAAACAGTATATCCTTTAATGAAAAATTCAAAGTTAATATTCCAAAGCTTAGTACAAGTTTTAAGAGCTGTTTCTCTAAACAAATACACTGGTGGCCCTGACATGCAGTGGTTTTGAGAGATCAAGGTTGATCAGCAGAAGTACATCCTTCTCCATCATTGTTCTTCATAGCAAGTGGAAAGTACCTCTGTGAAAAGTCAAGAAACTCCTTTACCTACCTATTTGCATTCTAAGATTACAGGAAAACAACATATGGGTAGGTTCCCCTTGACTTTCAAGCTGTGGAATTTTGCTATGAAAGCCATGCTTATACCCAACAGGAGTTGGGACTGTAAATCTGCAACACTGGGAAAAGAAATTATGACAGCAGTTGAGACATGGTGACTTTCTTTTAAATATACTTCTGAAAATTATGTTTTGCCCCCTTCCACAGGCAGTAAAAAAGTATCTATATGGACCTAAACGCTCACATAGAGATCCTTTCAGAGAATAACTAACTAATACTGATCCTCAAAAAAAAAACCCAACAAAAGCAGCCCAGGAACATCACATCATTATTTCTGCCGTAATTATACAACCAAGTTAGTGCCAAGTCAGACACATCCTGGAACTCACCTGTGTAGTTGGCGGTGAAAGCTGTACTGGAGAAAGTAGAGCAGGGAGAGGCCTGGCCCAATTCAATATATCCATCACATTCCCACCTGGGCCCTTTTGCTCCTGATTAGAGAAGTCTGAACAGCTGTGTTCCCCATCTGTCTGTTTTATGACATCTACAGTTGTGTCTTCGCCACCATGCAGACATTCTTCAGTAGTCCTGCTCTCAACACCGTCACCTCCAGAAGGCTCAGTCCTCGCCTGAACTTGTACATCTGTTACAGAATTGTGCTTTCCAGCACTTTCTAGTGAAGAACACCAAGGTAGCATTTTGCCATCACACTTCCTGATCTTCTGGTGGATTTGTACAGTTTCTAAGACACAAAAATATTGTTAAGAATTTTCTTCCCCTACCATTTTTCTTTATAGAGATGATACATCATAGTAATAAGAAGCACTTACTGTCACTTTCAGAAATATTATCCTTACAGGGATCAGATGTTATTCACAAACAGTTCTTTTTTTCATGAAAAAGATATATGTATGTGCAAAGAGCTCCCACCCAAACCACCTTCTGACTTGGATCATGAAGACTATTCTGAAATTTCTGAAACTGAAAATCCAATTCAATGACTTATTTCAGTTTTAGCCCAGTAACTGATGTTCAGAAAAAGCAGGACAAGCATGCAGTGACATTCTCCACTCAGGCTGTAATTCTCAACTTAAAGCAACCTGCAGCTTTGAGCCAGTAGCTGCATTTGGAGGGCAGTTACAATTACACCCTGCCATAAACACAGTAAGGGAATTCTTAGCCATATTGTTAGTTTTACAATTTGATATGCTTTTAAAGTTTTTGTTCTTTAAATTTCAATACTGAGTCTAATTTTAGAAGAATTTGTCCTTAATGATATGACTTAATTGAAGCTGAACCCTCAAAAACAAACAAACTGTCTTAGAAGTGAGGTTCCCGTTGAAACATACCTACACACAAAGGAGTTTGAACCACTAAGACAATAAAAGATACTGAACATTTGACAACTCTTTCAAGATAATGTCAACTATAGCAGTCTTACACAGTTATTCTAGCAGTAAGAAAGCATGTCCAAATGCTCTATGTGATTCTTTGCACTGTACTTTTGTTTTGATCCTTTTCAATTCACACTTTTTGTTATTACACAGTAATCCACTTCTTATGCACGCAGACAAAACACATTGCCCCAGGAAAGTCTGAACAGCAGAGACAAAGGATTTTAATATTAATGATAATTGTGCTAGATACTTTTAACAGTGAAAAGATGGCTCAATTTTCTGAAATTTAAATTCTATGATTTTATAAAAAGAAAAGATGACCTTCAATAAAACACTAGAAAACAACTATCCCAAAACCCCAGTGTGCCACACAGAACTGGAACCCATTCTGCAGTATTTGCCATTCTCATACGACACTTTATATGTGATCTTGTTTATAGTGCTCATAAACACTACTGGACACAGAATCAGCAGTGTTCAAGCAAGAGATCAAGCCTATTCTGTGTACATCCAAGTACCACCCCACAGTATAAAGAACTGCACGTAAACAAAATGGTTTTGAACAGAGGACATATTGATTTAATTGGCACAACTTGCACTCTGTTGGAAAAACAGAAAAGAATGGTGTGCTTCATTGTTACTGTCAGTGTCTATCCATGGCTAGAACTTGCAAAGATACTTCTGAAGCAGCATCAATGGTAGTATCAGATTCAAAAATACTAATTTAATTCAATAGGTGAAAATGACCTCCCAGATCTGTCTCCCAATAATCTTTAAGCACACTCTGGTATGTTGGATCCACTAAGTTAGTAGGAACACTGGTCAAACGCCCTGTTTCCAAGATCCATCTCAGTCACTTCACGTAGCAGCTCCATGTGAAAAATCTCAATTGCTGCAATGGACAGTAGGAGGAGGGAGAAACTGTTCAGCCTAAAAGGGCCTTACCACCTCACTTTCCCCAAAGATCAGAGCTTACTTGTATATCTCCTTTGATCAAAGCAGCATCTCACAAGTTTTAAGATCGCATACTGGTTTATAAAGCTATTTTCAAGCTACAGTCCCATAGAGCTTCCAGGATTTCTACATTTTGTCACGAAAAACCTAGATTCCTTTTACAATTAAAGTCCCATTAGACCATCCAAGGGAAAAAGAGATCTTTCACAAGCAGGCACAAAGAAAAGAAGGAAAATTCAGAAGGTGGTTCTCTCCAAGATATAATCTTAGGTTACATCTTAGATTTCTTCCGTGTTCCTTTGTGCCAACCAGTTCCAAGCTTCACTTTCTTCACACTGAAGCAGGCAGAAACACATTGTTCCCTATTTTGCTCCAAGAAGAACTTCCATTAGACAACTGGGAAGTTTACTTTGCATAGTGAACTACGCAACAGTACTAAATTATCAGGAACTTTACATCCTATCTATTCACTCAAGATCAGTCATGAGCTCAAGAATACTGATACACACCATCCCCTAAAAAGTTTCCCTCTGAGAAATGGATCAAAGGTATAATTTCTGAATAACTAAGATTCTCTATCCTTCTCATCCTTTGCCAACCCAGACCCCGATAACTTTGTTTGAATTTCTTTAGGAATGAGGTGCCTTTCTCATGGTTACCCCTTTATCTGCACAAAGAGTTGTCATAGCATTTTTCAAAGGTCCAGGCTATAAGTAAACTTCTCTATAGGAAACAGACAACTCTCTGGCACCTTGGCCTGAACTTCAGGTCCAGGAAAAGCCCTCCTGATACCAAGCCATTCTCATTAGAAGGATCCTCTTAAAAGATCACATTTCACCAACAAATTTTACTTTATCCAGGGAACTGCACTCTTTTTCATTATGTCACTTACTGAAATGATTACATTTTGTCCTCAAATCTACAACCTGGACTCTGGTCACATCACTTCAAACCCATACACTGCTGTCTCCTCCCACTTCTGAGAGAAGATTAAGATTACTCTGATCTGAAAACACCATCACAATCTCCCACACTCTACTGTGAAATACTTCCTTGATGAAAAACAGACAGGGGAGAGCAGAGGTGAAATAAGCAATCCAGTGCTAACACCGGTTCCTTTGGTGCTAAACAAATTGACCTTTACAACTCAGATTTTTGCTCCTGATTGTCCACATTGGAGGGCAATTCACTGTTGCAAAACAATGTCCTCTTCTCTCCCCACTCTGAACTACAAGCAACTCTCTGAAACAAGTCCTGTTTTTTTTCCTGTCAAAAAGAAGGACCAGATGAAAATGCTGGATGTTTTATCAAAATAATTCATCTAGCCATAGAATCTCTTCCGGTTTACAGCAAAACCTCAACACCACCAGCACAGTGCCTGCAAATGCCTGGCCCTACCAACTGCACATGTCAAGGACAAACAGCAACATTTCTCTGAGGAAAAATTTCTCCACAGAAAGCTTCTAATGCCCTGCCGACAACTGCCAATTTTTCAACCTCTTTCAAATTACGTAAATTCAGGACGTTTTATATACTAGCTATTTTTTAGAGCTACAGATACTCTTCTGTTTGAGACACCAAGTCCACACACTCCATCATATGAAACAAATAATTAGGGCGAACATTTCATACCTGAAACTAAACGCACAATGCCACACTACCTGAAAAGATGTTATCTTGAGAGATTTCCATACGGTTTTAAAGACAGAAAAGAGGTCTGCTTCTTAAATCACTTGTATTTTACAGACTTTAATCTTAGGACCATACACAGGTCCTTGGGGAGTCAGTCTTATCTTTGTATTTTACATATAATGCCACTGCCTTGAATCGCTTTTTAACTGGTATTAAAGGAGACACCAAGGTACCGCCAGCGTGCTCCTTTCCATCCCTGCCCTTAACATCTATATGGAACTTCTCCCCTATTCTGGATCCCCAAACAAGAAGGAAGATCAGCTAAAATGGGTTTAGCTCTGTAGTAGGCCAGATTTACCTGAGAACCTCATTACACATACTACTTGAAAGTCTCACCTCGTCCCAGATGTGGTCTTACCATCTTCCCTCATCTCCTCTCACCATAACCTTGTCTATGAACAGTGCACGTTGGAGAATCCAAATTACCAAGTCTTCAGCATTGGACTGCAAGATTCTCCAAATGCTTCTTCCCATGCCCATTCACAATGTAAGTGACTGTATGCTCAAATTACATGGGAAACAGTTTTCCGAGGTCTGAAAACCCAGCAATGTCTTATTAACATTAGATTATAGCCTAAGGTTATTGGTCTGATGGTCAACTGCAGGTACAGTCAACTTTATTACTGGCAGATTTATAACAAAACTACCAAGACCAATCAAAAATGCTTTTAAATTAAGTTTGGCAAAACCTCATTATCCTATGAGGCTTTCACAATGGCACATGGATGGAAAGCCTGATGAGTCTTCCAGTTTTCATACATGAACATGTTTTTCAAGAAAGCCATTCAAAGGGGTCATCAGCCTTGGTGGAACAGAGAAGGTCCCGATTGTAATGCAAAGCTTTGCATATTTTACAGTACACTTGAGTGCACTGAGAAATCAGCAAAACAGGTATCTTACTGAAAGGCTAGATCCAGATAGATAGATGAACTGACACTGTCTGGAAAAGATGCTTCAGTAATACTACTACCCAGCTGATTTGCTTCCTGAGATAAAACCCATTATAATATGGGACAAGAAATTAGGGCAAACTCTTTAAGATCCTTCTTTTTTTTTTTTTTTTTTTTTTTTTTGCTAGAAGACTGCATCTGTACACATCAGCATTTTGCTATTATGAATCCAAGGTGATGGCCACTTTCATGAGAGTCAGAACAACCAGATGGCTGTCCAAGGCTTAAAGAGGTGAAAAAACCAAACCCAAAGCAACAGAAAGAACGATGTATTTCTACAATATCTAGCCACTCCAACCAAAGCAAAAGAGGGACTGACTAGAAGGGACTGTAAAGGACAATTTCCTCCTTTGGTGAAAGTACTGTAACTTCCTTCAGATGTCAATAGGAAAGAAGGGACAAGACTCCTGGAATCGGACTAAAAATAATCTGATTTCTCAACTGCAACAGCAGGTTACAACACATTCTATTTAGAAGAGCATTACAGTTTATTCGGTTCTTCAAATTAATATTTGCAATTATTTTTCAAATATCCTAATCACACTTGTACTCGACCAGGCAATCACCAAGGGAAGTATTCAAAAAAGTTATACAAACAGTACCCAACCTAATGATATCTCAGTAACATTAAACTAATGCACTTGCATATTAATAAATTCACATTTACTGGAACCCACCTTCTCTAACAGTCAGTCTTCTTTTTTCAGGCCATGCCTTATCCTGAACAGAAGCTGAAAAAAAGTACCAGTATTTATTTTTGATCAGAAAGAGACAGCTTCCAAGAAAATTTTGAGACTTTGCATGCCATCTCACCCAAGGCAGGATCATTTTCCTGATTCTCTCGTTTTCCTGTTGCACTGTCAATGCACATCCAGAGTTCTTCTAACAAGAGCTTTATTTTTTCTGTTAAAATAAATATTGTTATAAATCAAGGAAAACCTCAATTGTTCAGAAAGCTAAGAGCTTATGCTTCTTTATTTTCACTCAAGCACAGACATGCCTATAACAAAATAAAAAAATAACAACAACCAAAATTAACACAAGGGACACAGGGGCATTTTAGCTTCAGAGAAAGAGAAATGCTAGATGAGGGGGAATGGATCCTGTACTGGCCACAGCCACCGAAGGAACTGAATAGACTGAAAGAACAGTTGCAGAATGCTTTAGCTTTTCCTTTCTATAGTCAAGGGTGGGCGGCAAAAAGTTTTAGCAGCCCCCAGATCTTTTGCCTGAAAATTGGCTTCAGAATTTCTAAATTATTCAAAAGCAATACCAGTATTTTAAAAGACTGCAAAACCACAAAAAAGAAATTTGTTTAAAGTTTGGCTTCAGTACTTTAGAGGAAGTTTAGAACAAGTTTGCTTACAAGTTTTGCATTATAGAGTTAGTTTCAGATAATTTGTAACAGATATTTTAGATCATTAGGGGAAAAAACCTCAATAGCATAAGAAACAATTATACATCCTGGATTTCCACTTGATTTACAGAGCCTCACATAGAAGTTGTAGCAGACTACACTCCTATCTTGTGTCTTTTGTTTTGTATGCTTCCTTTATGATTTCAATGAGCTTAAAAGACAATTGGATTGTTTGTATTTTTCTCAGTCTTTGCATTCTGTTTTACAATTGCATATCAATTGACCATACATGCGTGGGGTAGACTAGTCATTTTAATGAATAAAATACTTTCCTTACTGCAAAGCTGAAAATAGTCATCTATTACACTAGTCCTCCATCAGTGCAGCATATTTGTATCAACCACATTTGCTCCTACAGCATTTCTGTCAGCATCCTGTTTCCAAAAATGAACTCCAGAAGCATTGCAATAAATTCATAATGGTTGGTTTCACACAGAGAGACGTCTTGAAAAAAAAATAATCTTACCTTTGTCTATATCTGTTGTGAGATCTTCACTTGAACTCTGGGTCTCCACATGCTTAACTATGAAAAATAGGAGAGGGGGGTGAAAGGAAATGTTCAAACTGAACAGTACCACACATGAATCTGACCACAATCAAGGGTGAACACTCACCTTTTCTGCATTTCTCTTTATGTACACCATCCAGTCTTCCCTGTTAAAATTAAATAACAATTTTTCATGCCATACATAGTTTGTAGAGCATCTGCTCTTAATTAGCATGAAATCTAAATCAACATTTCAAAGGTGGAAATGTTGGAAACGTTTCAGTTGGAAAATTTCTACCTCTTAAGGTCAAGTGCTATGTACTCAATACCCTCAACAAACGTAACTTTACTATTTCAGTATCTCTATTACTAGTAGCTTCCTTTCCCCATCCCCCTGAAATACTAAAAGAAGCTTCATGCAAAAGACCAGGATAGTCTTACTTGTGCTTTCTTTAGCTCCTTTTCAAGCCTTTTCTTTTCAGTTTTCAGTTGTCTGAAATTCTGTGTGTGCTTTGTTGCAGCCTCTTCAAGAAAGAGAACCAAAATTCAAGTTAGAAACTACAATATAAAAGAATATTAATTTAAGTAGCATTGGTCACCATTCTGCAAATCAAATTACCAGAAAAAAAAAAAGTAGATAGCATGAAATACAAATCTACCGAAGTTATATTTTAGCTCATAGAGACAACAACTCATGCATACAAGTATGTCATCTTCTACTGCATAATTACTGGTCTGTACTACTGAAATATATTTATTAGTTTTCTCACCTACACACAAGAACGAAGAGTGGGTCATATTGTAACGATACTGTACTGTAGAACACCATACAACAAGTGAAATAACGGAATAAAATTAAGAATGAGGTGCAATGCTTTTTTTCATGTGTTTTATTCTCTTATTTAAAAGAGGGTTCTTTTTCAAAGATGATACTGGAAGGCCGCCATAAGGTCTCCCCGGAGCCTTCTCTTCTCCGGGCTGAAGAGCCCCAGCTCTCTCAGCCTGTCTTCACAGCAGAGGTGCTCCAGCCCTCTGAGCATCTTTGTGACCCTCCTCTGGACCCGTTCCAACAGGTCTGCACTGTTCTTGTGCTGAAGGCTCCAAAACTCAACAGTGCTCCAGGTGGAGTCTCACCAAAGTGAGGGGCAGAATCACCTCCCGTGACCTGCTGTCCACGCTTCTCTTGATGCAGCCCAGGATGGGGTTGGATTTCTGGGCTGCCAGTGCACATTGCCAGCTCATGTTGAGCTTCTCATCCACCAACACTTCCAAGTCCTTCTCCTCAGGGCTGCTCTACAGCCATTCTCATTCCAGCCTGCATTTGTGCTTGGGATTGCTGTGACCACACGCAGGACCTTGCATTTGGCCTAGCTGAACTTCACGAGGTTGGCATTTGTGGGGTTTCTAACACTAAGATACAAGTCACTCAGCCCATTTTACTTTAAACTGTGATAAGCACAGCTCTAAATGTGCCATGAATGAAAATATTTGCCTTGCCAACTAACAGTACAGCAAATTAAGTATCAGAATGCTTTGTGCATATCTACCCTTTACTAGCAAAACAAGAGAAGCTCAGTGCCTCGAAGCAAGTAAGTGCTACTTAAAAATAACACAAACAAACAAACCAAAAACCAATTGCCAGAACATTTTGAAATCAAAAAACGTGTCAGAATCACTACATATTTAAATATGATTATAAACATGACTAGAAGAATCTTGCCAAGATAATTAGAATGCTAGGGCATATGCCCTATGAAAACAGGCCCACTGAACTAGACTTAATTAGCTCGAAAGGAAAAAAAAAACAACACACAACAAAAAAATATCAAAGGGATCCAAGAGCAGCTTCCTGTACCTACAAGGAGGTATCAAGAAGAAGGAATGAGACTGTTTAGTGGTGAATGGTGGGAGGAGGAGAGACATCAGACGTAAGTTGAAACAAGAGGGTTCCTAACTGGCTGTAAGGAAAAGCTTTTTCACCATGAAGATGCCCGTGCTGTGAGTTGCCCGAACAGGCTGGGCAGACAGACTCCATCCTTTGAGGCTTCCATGACCAGAAGTTCCCTTCCAACTCCATTTACACCACGTGCCTAAGATACTCAACAGAAAACATGTTGCAGGAGGGCTGGTGTAATTCAGAGACTAAGCACCACACAAGCCCTGCCTTGCTCCTTGGGGCCTCAGAGCTATAAAGCTGAAATTACTTCTTTGAGTAAGAAATATCCAAATTCAGTATTCAGTGGCCAGTCCAGCCCAAACCATGACAAAAAGGAATCAAGAGAGGGAGTAGGACAACAGCACAGTAACATAATGTAGAAAGTTACCTTCAAGTTTCTTCACTTTCATTTCCAGTTTCTTTCTCCTGTTAAAAAGAAAGCATTAATACATCATTTTTGTATAGAATTATGTTGCATGAAAAAACAGGAAAAAAACCCCAAAATCTAGCCATTTCAGAAAAAACACACTTCCTAGACCCAGGACCTGTGAGACCAACATGTCCCCGACGTTGAAAACTTAAATGAGTGGCATGTTGCTGACATTCTCACACAAACATCTTTATCTGTGCCAGAGGCAGTTTGCCCTTAAGAGTCAGTGCACTACTGCAGGGCCACAAACACACCGGCAGCTACAACCTGGAGTTACAAACACAGCCCCAGGAAAATGCCTTCTGGTTTCTGCATTTCTACAGTGTAATGCAGACAGGTTAGTTTTACTCCTTAATAACAATTAAGCCTTTCTGACAATCAATAGCACCTAAGCAACGAGATAATCAGGAATAATGAGATAATGAAGAATAGCCTTCAGGATAACTTATAGCTTTTTCTTCAGAATATCTGGGTATTTACTAAAGCCAAACCAAAACCAAAAAAATTATGCATCCTGAACGATTTTGACTTCATCCTCTCCAACCCTACCTTATATGTAAAGCATACACAAAACTGGAAAATAAAAGTAAACACTTCTATTATTCCCTTCTGTTAAATCTCAGTATCCCAAAACCAGTTTTTAAATGCTTGTGATAAGTAGAGGACTCTGTCCTGACAAACACAATGCTCAATGACTGATTGCTTTCATGAAGAACATCACAGTTCACCCATTCCTCGTATTAAAACTGGCATAATGGAAAGCCTAAGCCTTTCCAGACGTACGAGCTTTAATCCTCATTTCAGACATTAACTGGAATACATTTGAAAACCCACTCAGGATGACTGATCACCTTTGACGTGTAATACTTAAAAGCTGAAAAATATAAATACAAACAACAACTGCGTCTGTCATATTTATTTCATCCTTAGAGAGAACGTGATCTTTTAATTTAATTGAGCAACCTTACTTCTGGAACAGTCTAACATTTTGAGTACTTCTTTCAAAGCTGGTCCATAGGAATGATTTCATACCTAAAACCTTCTTCACAGAGGACGTGCGTATTTGTCTCAAGTTACCACGCTTGTTAGAAGCTCAGAATTGGGAAACTGCCATCCTCGCAAATATTCAAAACTAGACAAGGTCCTGAGCAGCCTAGCTTTGATGCTGGCTCTGAATGGCAGATCGGACCAAAAGACTTGAGAGATAATCTTTGCCCTAAATTATTTTAGAGCAACTATAGATTAACATTCATTTTATGAACAATGCACTGGAATCCTGCTTCTGAAGAAACTCAGCTCTCAAATTACTGAACTCACATGATCTACTGCTTAAAATGGCCTCAGTATCAGAGGTATATAAAGTAGCTACAGCATCACAGAATGCTTGACGATGGAAGGAACCTCTGGAGGTCATCTTGTACAACCCACCATGCTCAAGCTGGGCCATCTAGAGCTCACTGCCCAGGACCGTGTCCAGATGGCTTCTGAATATCTCCAAGGATGGAGAGGTCACAACCTCCCTGGGCAACCAGTGCCAGTGCTTGGTCACCCTCACAGTAAAAAGACTGTTTCCTGATGTTCAGAGAGAACAGTTTCAGTGTTCAGTGTCCTGTGTTTTAGTTTGTGCCTATTGCCTCTGGTCTTGTCACTGGACAGCATGGAAAAGAGCCTGGCTCTGTCCTCTTTACACCCTCCCTTCATGTATTTATACATGTTGATAATATCACCCCTGACCCTTCTCTTCTCCAGGCTGAGAGAGCTGGGACTGTTCAGCCTTTCCTTAATGGAAAGATGCTCCAGTCCCTTAATCATCTTTCTGGCCCTTCACTGGACTGTCTCCAGCATGTCCATAGTCTGTCTTGTACCGGGGAACCCAGAATTGGACAGAGAACTCCAGGTGTGGCCTCACTGGTGCTGAGTAGAGGGGAAGGAGGACCTCCCTCAGCTTGCTGGCAATGCCTAATGCAGACCAGGATGGCATTAGCCTTCTTTGCCACAAGGGTACATCACTGGCTCGTCTTCAACTTGGTGTCCACCACGAGCCCCAGGTCCTTTTCTGCAAGTTGTTTTCCAGCTGGGTGGCACCCAGCACATACTGGTGTGTGGGGTTGTTCCTCACCGGGTGCGGGACTTTGCACTTCTCCTTGCTGAACTTCATGAGGTTTCTCTCAGCCCACTTCTCCAGCCTCTCAAGCTCACGCTGGATGGCAGCACGGCCCTCTGGCCACTGTCAGCCACTCCTCCCAACTTTGTGTCATCCACAAACTCTCTGAGGGTACACTCTGCCCCTCATGCACATCACTAATGAAGAACATGAAACGAACGTCATGAAGACGTTAACCAGGACTGGAGCCAGTATGTGGTCCCCCTCGACTCCCCCCCAGGGTGCCCTGCTGCTTACTGGCCTCCAACTAGACCCTGTGCCCCTCATCACCACCCTCAGGGCCCAGCCATTCAGCCAGTTTTGAATCCAGCTCACTGTCTGCTCAGCCAGCCCCTGCAGTCACAGCCTGAGGGGCTACGAGGCTCTCAATGGGAGCCAGTGTCAGAGACCTTACTGAAGGTCTGGTGGGCACTAGCCATTGGTCTCCCCTCATCTACCAGGCATGTCAGTTTATTGTAGAAGTCTACCAGCTTGGTCAAGCATGACTTCCCTTTGGTGAAGCTAGGCTGACTACTCCCAAGGAGCTTCTTGTCCTTCACGTGCCTGGCAATGGGTTCCAGGATGAGCTGCTCCTTCACTTTCTCAGGGATCAAGGTGAGACTGACCAACCAAGTTCCTTGGCTCCTCCTTCTTGAAGATACAAGTGACAGATCAGAGACGGGCAATATATCTATACCGACACACTATATTGTCAGCACATCGGGGGGGTCAGTACCCTCTTACAGATGCAGTTAGCTATGGGGTAGCTGCTCTCTGCTGCTCTCAGATAGGATGATGTGCTAAAGATTGCTTTAAGCTCACAGGACAGAGTACCTATACACAAAATAGGTGCAGTCTGGCAGAAGACAGGAGAACAGCAAGTGACAACAATGCTAATCTGTGGGTACAGTATTTTGGATGATAGCGACTTCCTGCTGTGGCTTATGAGTACTGCATGTTTCACAAGGCATTTAAAGGTGCTGAAGTATCTCATTTGAGAGATGCTTCAGTCCCTTGATAATCTCCATGGCCCTTAGTTGGACTCTCTCCAGTATGCCCATCTCTCTCTCTCGTACAGAGGAACCCAGAACTGGACACAGTACTCCAGGTGAGGCCTACCAGTGCTGAGTAGAGGGGAATCACCTCCCTTCATCTGCCCATAACACCAAAATAGCTTAGGAACAACAAAGTTAAAAAATGATAGCCAGTCTACAAGGAAGGGAGGAAGGAAGGAGTCACCAGTGGGAGCCCCATTAGGATGTGTGCTGGAACACATCAGAAATAAAAGCTGACTACAAAAAACAGCAGAAGGGTCTTAGGATTCCAAGCGACTAGAAAGCAGTCATTGGTGTTGATAAATGCAAAATGAAGCACAGGGACAAAAACAACCACAACTACAAACTCACAACACCCAGCAGTATATTAGCTGGTTCTCTTTTGAGAGCATAAGTACCTTTCCATACAATACTGAGAAGTCACAGCTCCTGATAGGGATCATTTAGAGGCTAGGAGTTGAACAGGCTTAAAAAGCAAATTCATTAGACAGTCCAACAGGAGCTCTAAGAGATGCTAACGCACACATATGCACCAGGCAAGGAAACCTTCAAGTCACTGGACACAGAAAATACAAACGTCAGGAATTATCAAGGCACAGCTTCACAATATCCCGTACTACGGCAGCAAAAATGGCTTCTCCATTTTTGGTGCCAAATCCCTCCTGCCTGTTTCCAAACACACTGGACAGTTCAGGGCCTGCTAAGCTGTTTCTTCAAAAACAATTATTTTAAGGACTGATTTTAAGTGATCACTTTGGCAATATAATTTTTATATTGGCCTCAGAGACTTTTCAGCACAAAAGAAACAGACAATTGGAAAATTCAACAACTGGAAACAAAAAGCTAAGACTAAGAACCACTTAAAACTGGAGAAACTACAGCTTTTTCTCCAATCTTACACTGTTCTCAAAAACCTTTGCTAACAACCACAAAAAGCCACTTCAGGACAGTATAATAATTAAACTAATACTACCTTCCAGAGTGTTTGCTACAATATTTAAGACTATTCTTCCATCAACTCCCTGTTCTAAGAACCCGTAAGGATAAAATTTTTAGCAAAATGGAAAACATAACTAAGTAAGGTATAAGACCAAATTCTGGAAGAGGGGGAAAGAAAGGTTATGAAAAAAAGAAGCATCACTCACACAGCATCACTGTTCAATATTTCTTCTTTAATTTTAACATATTCCAGTTGACTCTCCCGATAAATCTTGAGAGAACTCTGTGGGGAAGGAAAGCACAGTTAAAATATGCCCTTACCGAGGCCAAAATAAAATAGACAGCAGACACTTTACATATTCTAATGAAAAGACTGCAGAGCCAAAAAAGCATATCCAATGAGAAAACAAGCAAGTTGAAAAGTCAGATATTCTTCTTCTTTAAAGGCAAAAGTTACAAGAAACAAACAAATAAATAAATCTTTATCTATCTAGTTTTTGAGTATGTGTCTCCAACACTTATCTGGATAGGAACTCAAAGTTGAAGTCAAAAGCACAACTATTACAAACCATACATATAATCCTGCTTTTTCTGAAAAAGTGTGACCAGGACAACAGCTAGTAATGCTTGCTGAGGGAAAACTATTTAAAAAACAGTTCTAACACAGAAGAAAAACCAGGTACAGTGACTAGACAAACATTAATATCCTACCTTGTACCAGTATGAAAAAACTACAAGAAAGAGCTTAGGGTTTTTTTTTGCAGAAATAATAGTTAACGTCTAGGAAATACATATATTTAGGTGATTTGAACAGTCAAAAGCTTTTCTTCTGTAGACTAAATCTCAGCTAAGGGATGGGACAGAAATTAACAATAAACTCAAATAGCTAATAATGTAAAAGTATATGTTCAAAATGGTAACAGGAGCAAAATTCTCTTCTGCACAGATCCTCTTTGCACCTTTTTAGTATTACAAGTTACAGAGAGTTCAGTAATCTAGTAAGATTATAACAGAAAACCTTGAATGTATCTCCTTCCTTCCTAAATAAGGAAATAAAACCCAAATAATGTGATCAAAAATCATAGCCAAAAAGCTGAGACTTTCTTAGTTCCTATCTGAAACCTGCTGCCATTTAATTAATTTCACCTAAAACCAGCGCTGTCCCTCCCAATGAGCTGGAAATAAAACTGGGCTTATTAAAGCCTGCTTCACCAGGAGGAGCATTAAATATATACATTTTCTTCAACAGAGAAAGTGCAAGTTATTTAAACCTTACAAGCACACCTTTTTCTCCTCCAACTCTGCTTTCAAGGAACCCAACTCCTCCTGGCACTTTTCCAAAGGTAGGATTTTCTGCAGCATCTGCTCCACTTGACAACGAAGAGCAGAGATTTCTCTGAAACAGGAAGTATAATAATAAAAAAAAACGTTTCCAAAAAATATGAGTGCTTTCAAACTTAATGTTTTGATCCTTCAGGCCAAGTGTCTGAGTATTTTGCTTTCCACAATAGAAAACTGCTGTGAGATACCCAAAGACTTTGAAGAGTCTAAGTGTTCTCATTTTTCCATCCAACATTATACATTCAAAGAAAATTCAAGATCCGATTTAGAAACATTAAACTGAGCCTAAAGCTAGATGGAAGCAGATGGCATGTGGCACACAGGAATGCTGCACCGCTGCCTACACTGAAGTGCCAGGAATAAGTGTCTCTACATAAGTAGTGCTGTGAAGTAAGAGCACGGTCCAACTGCGGGATTTTTCAGAAGGCAGGCTGGAGTGTGTGAAGATTATATGCTGCCTCTTCCTCTATAATTAAGTAGAGTAAGCAAGGGCACGCAGCCACCACTCTAAGACAAAATGTTTCATACAAATAGGGCTGCCCTAAATATGCTTATATCCAGCCAGCACCAAAGGATGCTCTCTACATCTCCACTTGGTCACTTTATACTTTTATGTAACAAAGGGCCAGGAAAGAATTTCACACGGGTATTGCAGAAGGACAGATTTCTCTCTTCATCAAGGATATCTTTGCTAGTTACAGCTCAGAAAACATGGTAGAAGAAAGGACCATATTAAAGGCTCAGGGCTGTTGCTGTTACAACACCAGACTCCCAAAACTGTCCAAGACACCAAGAAGGTAGCATCTTTAGCAAACAGTTTAAAATCCAACTTACCGCTCAGCAAACTGAAGCTGTAATCTCTTGTTAAGGTAGAAATTCAAAACAGTTTATCAAACATCCTTAAGTATATTTCAATCCAGTCACCAATTGCAAAGGAACATCCAGTAAAGACTTCCACCCAAAAAAACAGGACTTGCAGAGCTAAGTGTTTAATTGAAACGTTTCAATATGTTTGAAGTGAATAAGCAGAGCTTCTTCTGTTACATGAAAAAACTCAAGTCATTCTCAGCAACACGGCTTTCAAATAGTCCGTATTAAGCTATATATTAAACACAGACAGATCTTAAGTGGATGGTTTTAATTCCAAACCCTTTTTTCTTTCCAAAGCCTACCCAGTCTGTTCTTCACTAGAGGCATAATCTCTTCACTAGAGGCATAATCTCTTCACTTAAGCCTTGAGTGAAAAACCTCAAGCCCTCTTACAGTAAATGTTAATGTACTAATTCTGTAAGAACACTAACAGAATAATAAAGGATATCAGTGCATTTCTGTTGATACTCTGTCAGCAAACGACTGCAAAGAAAAAAAAACAACAAAAAGACTTACTCATTTTCTCACCTGATTTTAACACTCATGTCTTAGTATACATTTCCTTTTGCCTTACAGATAAATGCAGGAAGT
>JAHREE010010269.1:56306-80325 GCA_033628505.1 Tringa tobata
TAAATTTTAGGATATACAAAAGAAATCTTAACCCAACTAATAAAATGGGTTGTTTCAAATAAGATTTGTATGTATTTCTAGGATTGCATCCTGTCATCAAATCAAAATATGCGAAACTCTATTTTAAGTAATCTGTGCTGAATGACTGCTGTTTACTTTATAATATCAAAGGAATAAAATTTATGTTTGTAGTCCTTTTTATTAGTGGTAGAAAAGAAACTGGCAACAAAAAGACTACTTTACATTTTGAGTTCTTTACATAGGATACATGTGCTAAGATGAGAAAAATAGGATGTTTCCAGGGAAGCTGCTTGCAGTCCAGAATCTTTCAGGTGTAGAAGCTTAGTATTTTGTACCTACTAGGGTCTGCAGTACTAATGATAGAATGCAATGAGCTGGCAATGTGCTCTGGCAGCCCAGAAATCCAACCCCATCCTGGGCTGCATCAAGAGAAGCGTGGCCAGCAGGTCACGAGAGGTGATTGTACCCCTCTACTCTGCTCTGCTCTGGTGAGACCCCACCTGGAGCACTGTGTCCAGCTCTGGAGTCCTCAGCACAGGAAGGACATGGACCTGTTGGAATGGGTCCAGCAGAGGGCCACGAAGATGCTCAGAGGGCTGGAGCACCTCTGCTGTGAAGACAGACTGAGAGAGTTGGGGATGTTCACCCTGGAGAAGAGAAGGCTCTGGGGAGATGTTAGAGCCCCTTCCAGTACCTAAAGGGGACCTACAGAAAAGATGGGGAGGGACTTTTTACAAGGGCGTGTGGCGATAGGGGGAGGAGTAGCAGTTTTAAACTGAAAGAGGGTAGATTAGATATTAGGAAGAAATTCTGTACTGTGAGGGTAGTGAGACATTGACCACCAAATTCTTCATACTAGTTACGACCTTTCCTAGAGGTTTAAAAACCTCTTCCATTTGAAAGTAAATTAAATTCACTGAGAAAAATATATTAACATTTTGAAGTGTTGTGTTTTATTCTTCCCATCAAAATGTTAATTTCCACAATCTTTACTGAAAAGTTAATATAATAGGTAGGTGAGAGACCCAGATAGCATTAGCCTTTTGGAGAGTCTCTCATGTCGATAGTGCTTGATTTTTGTACCTGCTCTGCCATCAGGGGTAACCTACCTAACCTGTAACATGGGGGCTACCTCCATGGGATGGAGATGCAGAGGTGCACACCTCTGTATGAGCAGAGGAAAAACTTCAGCATATGTTAAACACCGATTATCACACTTGCATGTCTTGTACATGTACAGTGCTACTTCAAATGTTTTTCTTTGCCTTTTGTTTTTATATTCTTGTCTTATGTCTGAGTCTTCCTCTGAGATGAGAATAGAAAATAGCTTCCACAAAACACTATATGATTCAGCTCTGGTTTCTGGAAACTTGTTTGCAGTTGTTCTGTCAAGTCTGGTATGGATTGAACTTCCAGGCCTTTGCATGTATGGTAGTTTTGCTGAAAAGAAATGTTTACTATTTAATAGTCTTATACACATGTGTTTATTTTTTCACTTTTTAGGTGCACTGAATTTCAATCCTGATGCTGCTGATTCCATTCCAGGAGGACAACCTACAGATATAAACTGGGCAAATAAAGATAGGAAAGACTCTAACAGTAATCAGAATAGAAGTAATTTACCATTTCCTAGTCTGTCTTCTGAAAGAGGTACAGATTATGAAAACTCTTCCACAAAGCATCATGGCTTTTGTAATCCAGAACGTCAGTGTGGGAATTCTGAAGACTTCCACCAGTATTTTGGAAACAGTAAAAGTTTGAAGAATCGCAACTTACAAAGCCAGAGATGGCACAGATCAAGAAATGATAACACATGTACTCGAAGTAAGGTACGGCAAGGTACCGCTGATGCTGCTGCAGGTCCAGGCATTTCGGATGCTGCAATGGTACCCGGGAGAAGAGCACCTCCTAGAGGATGCAATGACTTTTTCTCCTCGGAGAGTGACAGGGATGTACCTAGTGCAGATAGCAGAGGAGCAAAGCCAAAGAAAACACATCTGATGCACGCATCTGGAAGAGGTTTCAGGGAGAAGGGAAAGCAAGTCCACGATCGGGAAAAGCGAGTGAGCTCTAAGCAGAAAGCAGAGCTGTTTGAAAATGTTCCGTCTTTGGATTTGACTCAGTCTGACTCTTCAGAATCATCTGTTGGAAAGGCATTCTGTGATGCACCTGTTGCTAGCGGGGATGAGCAGAAAGGCTTCAATTATGTAAACAAAAGATATCCCCGGAAGCCTGTGTGGAATAAACCCCCGGTAGAAAAGGAGTGTCAGAAAAGACATGATTCTCATCGTAGTAAAAATACAAAAGTAGGTAAGAAGTCTTCTCTTGCATATACTCCAAAAGATAAAAATGAGAGGAAGAAGGAATTCTCTGTTCACAAAAATGATGAAAACTTGACCGGTGAAATCAGGCATCAATTGTCTGATTCTGTCAAGTGTAATGGAAGAAAATTCCTGCTAAAGGGAGATCAGGCACCTGCACTTCATTTCAGCTGGACCCAGTACTGGAAAAAGCAAAGTGATGTGCCGAAAAACAAAGAAACTCACACAGGTAAGCTTTCCTGGCTGTCCTGTATTAAAGATATGATCTTGAATAATTTAAGCAGCCTTCACATTTGCCTAGATGAAGAGGCTTATTATTTTGGTCAGTTTCAGAGGGTAGAATTAAATGTAAATGTGTGGTTTCTGAGTGGGGAGATGTTCTGTAAGCTTACTAGGGAAGAACAGATTTTGTTTGAAGTTTTTTTTTGGTTTTACTAGTGAAGTGCAAATAATGGCTTGGTCAGGGACCACATTAAAACATGTATGTTGCAGAAGTGAGGAGTGAAATTCTGAGCATTTGAACAGTGGGACTTGAAAGGGACAATCCTAAAACTGATTTTTGCAGAATAAGTTTTTTAATGTTTTATGTAGAAGTAGGAAAATGCCAGATACAGGAATTGGATATTCTGCTCCTAACTGGATTTTTTTTCTTCTTTTTTGCAATGGCAGTACCAAAAGGTAGTGAGAAACAGAGAAAGTCTTTGGGTACTATTTTTGGAAGTTGAGAAAAGAAACACATGCCATTGACAGTGTAAAGCAGACACACAGGTTTTGACTGTCTGAGTGAATTTTGTGCCAAATCCTACTGTTAAGGCCTTAAAACATTAAATGGAAATTATCTGAATCTCTTCAATGCCACAGTACTGGTTTCTGCTTTAAGATAACCTAGGTAGCTTTTCCTAGTGTTTTAGACAAGCTTAAGTGTGCACTGATAAAATAGTCTCATATTATTCATAGCACCGCGCAGAAGAAGTCCTGTTTTCTTTTGGAGGCCATAAAGAGGGAGATTTTTCTTTTTTTCTTTTTTTCTTCTTTTTTTTTTTTTTTGGTGTATGTGTCCCTTTCCAGTTGCACAAACACTAAGAATTGTATTTAGTTGGTTTTTGCAAAGCATCTCAACCTGATCTCCTGCTCCCCAAAATCATAGAGACAGGTAGATTAATTCCTGTTAACTGTGGTATTGAATCTTTTGAAGATTTTTGCTTCTCAGGGTCCCTTCTCTTTCAGAGCTGAGAAGGTAGTAGCATAATTGGGAAGTATAAGATAGCTCCAGTCTGAACCTTTGTTCCCTTAGGAGAAGCTCAAGGATCAAGATCCTCCTTGATCCTTTCTAACTTAAATACATTAACTTTCACATTCCTGCATTCTACTCAGATCATAACATTAAAGGTACCTCAGTCTTTCTCCCAGCATTATTTATTAAATTAAAAACGTGCAATAAGCAGGAGGAGAAGTACTAGTCTTTTACAGAGCACTTAAGGAACTTCCCCTTCCAAAATGGCAGTCTTTTTTTGTATGATTTAGTTGGGAGCTATTTTGGAAATGGTGTCTATCACTATTTTCAGGGGACTGAGTCTGTGCTTTTTAACTATTTATGGGATAGCTATACTTTTTGAGTACAATACTGCTTTATTCTTCTGGAGAAAAGAAGTATGTTTTAGGTGGGGATGCTTTCTTTGCAGCAGGTAACATTTATGGCATTCAAGCAGAAATGACTGTTAATTCTAAAGCTTGTGGTGCTTGATGAAGGAGAGCTGGAAAAGAAGCTTGAAAGTGCTTATATCCTACTCAGGAGGGCAAACAGTGTTAACGCTTCCGAGTTTCCAGGCATCCATGGGCTTGCTTTCAGTCATGTGTGGTACAAGCACATTTGAGTTGATAGTAATTTTTTTTTGTTGTTATTTTAATATTTTTTCCTTCATTATGTCCTTCCCTTGTATTGAAGCCATCTTAAAATGTTACTTTTTTACAGTTTACACTTGTAATTAAGGCATTTTAAAATTCTGTGGGCATAGAGCAAATAACATTTCTAAGGTGTATTTGTTAGCTTTACCTTGATGGGAGAGTTGATCTGTGGTGCCTTTTTTATGGTTGCACATCTAACTGTGTTTTCAGACTGTTTTTATGTTTCATGTGAAGTTCTTGCTTTACTTTCAAAGCTCTTTTTCAAGTTCTTTCACATGGCTCAAAAGGCCCTGTACTTTAACTATTGTTTCCCGATAATTCCACGCCTAAAGTAGTCAGTTTAAAGGGCTTATTTCCGTAATCCAGGTACTTCACTGTTAATAGTTGTTATGTGGTTTTACAAGAATACTTGAGGATGGGAATTAAATTTAATTTTGGCTGAAACTTAGAGCTTTAAGATTTTTGGTTTAAACTTTATGTGAAGATAAATTTCCCATATAAAGTGATGAGTAAAATCTCAGACTTCTGCCAAGCTTAAAACTTTTCACTAATTTGTAAAATGAAAAGGGTAGCTATTCATCAACAGGAATTATTGTTGCCACTTTTATGGGTATCTCATATTCCCTCCTCCTGCTCTGAAGCTAAACAAATGCATCCTGGAATCTTCCAGGAGTTCTCTTACAATTTAAATGAAATCTTGGCATTTAATTTTGATTTTGTTTCTCAGCTAGCTGATGTTTCATGTACAAGTAATATATTTCATTTGCAGGGTCATTGATTGAACAGCTGACCACAGAGAAGTATGAATGCATGGTATGCTGTGAGGTGGTCCGAATCGTAGCCCCAGTGTGGAGCTGCCAGAACTGTTACCATGTGTTCCACCTCAACTGCATTAAGAAGTGGGCACGGTCACCAGCTTCACAAGCTGAAGGTTGGTATTCTCTCTTGCATGTGTTTTCTCTCTCACATATATATAATAGCAAAATTCATGTGTTTCTTATGCCAGAAGACTAACAAAGCAAGTTTTAAATAATTTTTTTTTCAAGGGTTCTTTGGATGCTTTTTGTAATCCTCCTTACTGTTTTGATTCTTTCTAGTGGTCCACCTAAATCTATTTTCCAGGTTTGGATACACAAGTGTAAGATCAGTCAATGAAATCAGTGCATCAAGATGCAAAGCTCTGTGGCTGTGGTATTTACACATCAAGAAATGTTTCATCTTCTCTCGCCTGTGCTTGGCTGAGCAGTCAAACAGAAGCAGCACTCCAAGTGGTAGTTGTGTGTTTTTACTCAACCACTTCTTAGTCCTGTTCTCAGATAAAGTACTCCTGAAATCCATCACCAGTGCCATGCAGTGAAATGAAATTCAGAGAAGACAGAACGCTCCTTCCTTTATCATTAAAATGTTTAAGATTCTTTGTATTATACCACTTTTTGAAACTCTTATTCTACTACATTCCACCTTTTGAATGCTCTGGTGTAAGTGTTAAAGGAGAAGCTGCTACCAGAGTCCCAGCGGGTGACTCCAGTGAGCCAAGGGGTACCCCTTTTGACACCACACACCTCACACCCTCACTCTCTCTCTTGGGTGTGCTTCCTCCTTCTTCAGGGTCAACTCCAGGTTTCCCGCAGCGGAGTCTCAGGCGTGGGATTTACAGCAGCAAGGTTGGCTAGCTGGGTGCCTCCACAGAGGGGCAACAAACAAAGAAATCCTTGGGCAAGGATACCCTTGTTCTACATGCCTGCCCCCATGCACTTTTCACACACTGCTCACATGTCTTTTAGTCCACTTGGTCTGGGGTCTTGTAACACCTTGTAGGGTTCTCTTTCCACGTCCAGGCAGGCAGGCTGTTGACTGCTCTTACCTTGTTGATTCGCAGTCTGTGCTGATAGTTGTAGTCTCCTTATCTTCTGGTTTATGCTTCTCATGCACCTGCACTTGATGGCAGATCATGGGGAACGGAAAAGTCCCAGACTTAGGGGAAAACACTACCATCAGTGTGTTATCAACATTTTTGTCATGCTAAAAGACTAAATGCAGCACTGTACCAGCTGCTAGGAAGATTGCTAAGAAAATTAACTCTATTGCAGCCTAAAGGCTTCAGCAAATCTAACTAGTTATGCAGAGTAAAGCTAGGCAAACAGCATAAATCACACCATATTATAACCCTAAGTAATTTATTCTAGTTAAAACTACCTATTTTAGCTACACAACTAATATCTTTTAAAGTTAGTTAAGACTGAATCACAGGCTCTCTGCTATTTTTGGTTGTGTGATGCAGACATACTCTGAAGACTGCAATGTTAATCTTGAAGTAGGGTTAACTTTCTGTACTCTGCTTGTTTAGGATTTACCATTCTTCAGGTGTCTTTCTGTCTCTCTCTGGGAAGACTGAGTAAATAGTGTGTCAGCTACTTCCATATGTTTGAGAGGAGTTTTTACAGACTGTTAATCTCTGGCAGGAAGGATTGGTTGCAAAGTTCTTGGATTTCTGCAGATGTATAGACAGTCTTCTTGGGTAGGGCTGGTCATGCTTTATACTGACAGTAGAAAGGAAGTTACAACGATCAGCACAAGATTTGAAACATAAAGCCATTGGAATGTTTGAGAAGGGAACAGATTTTTTGGTAAGACTGAGATCCTAAGCCAAACTGAGAGTGATTGCTGAGAGCATTTATTTCCTTGCTGTTTTTATGTCGCCACCTTTGGAGCTGATTTATCTCCTTGAAACAGCTTATTGCTTGATGAAAAGAATAACTGCTTGTATAAGGGAGGTTTTGCTTATTTGTCAACATAGGGACTTTCATACTTGAAAACTGAGCGTTTCAAATAGCCATATCTTTTGGCCATTTGCTTTTCTTGTAAGAATTTGTGGACTAAATATCTTAACTGTATCTCACGTATGAGAGAACTTGAGTTAATCATGAATTTAAAAAAGTTATATTAAAGATGACAGCCTCAGTAGAACTGATTCCATAGCTCTAGTAAGTACCCTGTTGAATATTTCTTTACCTGCAAGGCCCTGCTACCTTATCTTGATTAGAATGTGTACTTCAGAGTGCATTTGTTTCATGGTAGGTAGTTTCAGTGTAGATTCTAATTTTCAGGCATTGTATAATGTTGAGGAATTCACCAGAACCCTAGCAGTAATTACTGTCTACCAGAAGAGAAATACGACACTGTAACCTGCCTAATGCAATAATTGTTGGGTTTTTTTTCTGGAAGAGGAAAAAAACCTGTTATTTTCTGGGTGTGCTTTACTTTAAATCTGCTTTATTCGGCAAATGGTGTAATCAGTTCCAGGAGATCTTACCTGATCTCAGCAGCGAAACTTCTCTTTGTTGCATTTCACACAAGGACCTTCACTATATCCTAGAGAAGCTGTTGCTTGTAGAGGACTAGGCATCCTGCTCTGGGAGAAATGGTGATAGGACAGGCCTTCTGCTGACCTCTTGAAGCTTTGATGATAGGCTTCCTTTCACAGCTTTTGAAAAACGTAACGTGGAATAACAATGAAAAAAATTATGTTGTTAATATATTAGCTAAGTATACTGTACAAAGTAATCCCTTAGGGTTTAGTATGCTAGCTTTGGGAGGAGCCACATAAGGTGCTGACAGCTTCATCAGCAGATACCCCTGCCCGTCGCCTGCTGCCAGTTTTTACCTGTAGCTTTTAACACTTCTCTCCAAGATGCTTCTTTCTGAGATGCTTCAGCTTGTAGCAGTCAAAAAAAAAAAAAGAAAAAAATCTTGGTCAGGCAATGCAGGTTGGTCTTGAGCATATCAGAGTATATTCATTGTGCCACTGTCCTACAGCTGCTCGGCTCATAATTGTACAGCTCTCTTTAGCGCTCGTTGTGGCACAGTGATGTGAGCCAGGATAACGAGGTGTATGAATAGGCACCAGTGTTGAAAGGAATAGATATGCTTTAGATCTTCATTTCAAGAGTATCAAGGCAGTCTATAATCTGGATCATTTCCAGTTTGTGAAAATCATTACCATTGTGTGTTATAATGGTTAACGTAAGAAGTCTCCAGTCCAATTGATAACGAACGTAGATGCGCCTGTCATTGTCTTGTCACACATAGAGTTTCCTGTGTGCAATCCCTCCTGTTCAGAATGTGGAAATATCATAAATCTTGGTCAGATTTCTGAATCACAGACAACAGTTCTTAAATCACAACTTTATTAATTTGCCAGCACTGAATTGATTGGTTAAGAGAGAGAGAGTTAATCAGTTTATGTATTTTTATATCTATCTGTCTATTAAAAAAAAATAAATAAATCTCTACTCCCTGTCCTGCTTTGTGTTCAGTAGTGCTCTCACACTGGTATTTTTCATAGCCAGCTATGTACTGAATTTGGGAAACATCTTCATAAATCTTGTTTTCCTTACACTGAGGTTGCTCCTTTACTGCTAACCAACACCCTCTTGAAGCACAGGAGCAAGAAAACTGCTATCTAATAAAATACCAACTTGAAGAACAGAGTCCCAGTCAATAGCTAGGTATTGTCACCTTTTAATTAATTTAAGTAGAATACTCTGGTTTATGTAGCACTAATTTATTCTGGACATGAAGCAATACTAAACTGGTCTTCTATAAGACATGTAAACTCATAATGTGAAAGGGTAACAAAAAGGAAAATACAGGTGATACTTAAGACTGTAGTTAATTAATTTTTTCTTGCTAATTTCCCATACATTTAATACTTTCTTTTCTCACATTTTTAGATATGGTGAAGACTGTCTATATTCTGGTAGAATGTTTTATAGCAGGGTACATGATAATAGAAAAAATGCAATTTTAAAATTTGTTCTTGGCTCTAAAGTTGGAACCTGGTCAAATGAAGTACCACTGCTGTGTTTATCTTGATACTGGATAAAATGCATTTTTATTAATCTGCTTTCTCACTACTTCTGAGTAAATGGAAAGCCTTAGTTTGATTGGTGGTAAGTAATGAGGTGAGAGCACTTACTCTAGGTTTGAAAATTAGCTCCTTTATTTACTTAAAGTAATTTTTTAAAATTTTTTTTTGTCCTACAGATGGTAATAGTGGTTGGAGATGTCCAGCTTGTCAGAATGCTTCTACACAAGTTCCTAAAACTTACACTTGTTTCTGTGGTGAGTTTCTTGCTTGGTTTTGCAAAGAAAACTAATTTTGTCATTTTAATTCTTTTTTTTTTTTTAAATTTGAATTCCAGTATTGCTGCTTGTTTGCCTACATCCTTGAGTTTTAACCTTGTTTAAAACTTTATTGACACCAGAAAGTGGCTGCGCAGAGAATCACGCATCTACTGCTTAAAACATTTTAAAAATTTAATATTAAAACATAAGTGATAAGTATTTTCATATCACTACGTAAAAATAGTGCTTTCTCTAAAATAATGATAGAATTGGGCCACTGTCCTCTGAGCTTTCTTTCTGTAGAAGGACTGAAATAACCTGCATGTGCTATGTCTTCCTTTGTATTATTTTACTGTATCTTGCCACACAATTCAAGCATATAACTCTCTAAACCTTTAAATTGATTTAGCAGTTTTTTCGTTTATGTTGTCTGGGAACACATACAAGTTAAATAGGAAATAATATTCAGGCTTTTTAGACATTTATATAGATACATATTTAATAAATGAAGTAAATGAAGTGAATATAACATTTGCAAAGCTGTAAGCATATGACAAAAAGGGAAAAATGAATTATGTTACTGTCATGGTTTAACAGAAGCCAGCAGCTAGAACACACAGCCTCATCTCCCCCAGTTGGGGTGGGGGAAAGAATTGGAAGAGTAAAAGTGAGAAGAAACTCATGTATTGAGATGAAGACAGTTTAATATGAGCAAAAGCTGGGCAAAGCGAAGTAAGAAATTCACTCCCTGCTTCCCATCGGCGGGCAGGTGTTCCGCCATCTCCAAGAAAGCAGGGTTCCATCATGCATAACAGTTATTTAGGGCAGAGAAACACCATCACTCCAAACATCCCCTCTTCCTCCTTGTTCCCCTGGCTTTATATACTGAGCATGATGTCACATAGTATGGAATTGCCCTTTGGTCAGCTTGGGCCAGCTGTCCCAGCTGTGTCTCCTCCCACCTCCTTCTGCCCTCCCAGCCGGCTCACAAGTGAGGTGGTGTGAGGAGCAGAAAAGGCCTTGATTGCTTAGCAACAACTAAAACCACACTATTCTCATCCCAAATCCAAAACATAACTTTTTTGCTAGCAGCTGGTTTAGTGCTAACTCTATCCCAACTGGAACCGTGACAGTTGCATGCATGCAAATAAATTTTGTTTGGGATTTACCCTTTCAAAATTTGTGTTGATTTCAGAAAGCTTTCCCTTCCTTAAGTCCGAGTCACTGAAAAATTTCACCTTGCTTTCTACAAAACAGAATATTCTGGAATTGAGACAGTGAACTTGCCCTAAAGAAACTAGACTTATGCTGTTATAGATAATTTTATGGAAAGTTCTCATTATCTAGATGTTTCAGTGAGTCAGTTAAGAACAGTGCGATACAGTTAAAAGAGTTTTTGTATGATGATATGTGAACTCTTATGAGTATAGGGATAATAATTCCATTAGAATGGATGTTTTGATTCAAAATGAAAATTATGCTTTGAAGACAGGCTGTCCATCTGCCAAATAGGAAAGAAATTCTGCCTAGGCTTAAAGACTATTTCATAGTTTGCGTAGGTCTACAGTGGAAACCTCAGGAGGTCCCTGGTGTTAACATTAATAGAGCACCATTTTGGAACATACGACTTTAATCTTCTATAGATAATTTTACATCAATGATATGGCATTTGGACATCACCAGTTGCTTATGCAAAGCTGTCTTCTATTTGGTGCAAAATTCTGTGTGTTGAGTGTGGTTGTGTGAGTTTTTTCACCATTCCATGACAAAAATTCTATTTTATTTTTCTTTGGAATCTTCTCATTTTCAGCATTTTCCTGGATATTCAACTAGTTTAATTGAAAGTTAGGTGAATAAATGACATTTGTATTTTCCTAACTTGTAGGATATACAAAGTTGTACTAAAAGAGTTGAAATTACATAACTATGCCACCAAAAATACGTTTTCTCAGTGTTTTAATTGTTGCAATTCAAATTTGTAACACTACCTCAGTTGTCTCCTGCAGAGAGCCGGATTAGTTTTGCACGTATTAACCATGGCAATTAACTTTAGCCCTGATGATCATCTCATGCACTTAGAGCTATGAGGTTTGCTAACAGTATGTCAGATTAATTAAAGTATGGTTTCTTATTCATCTATTAATTAAAATAGTGCCTATCTCAAGTATAGAATACTTGAAACTAGCATTTATCGCTTTTTTTTCAAGACTTCCTGCTGCATTCATCAAAATGTCAACTTTTAATGTTTAGATTTATGTAGAGTCTGCTTCTTTTTACAGAAGAGACTTTTTAAATTTGCCCATTCATTTCATTCTGCCCCTATTCCCCATCGCCTTACCGGCTAGATCTTATTTTCTGGGAATGGTATCTTTTTTTTTTTGTCCTTTTTTTTTTTTCTTCTATGTTGAGGCAGCGGGAGGTTTCACGCTTTAATTTTCTTAACTACTATGCAGCCTGACCAACTAAAGGGAGCTTTTAATTTTCTTGTATTTTCTTAGTTTAGTTTAATGTAAAATACCAGCTACCTAAGTGCCTGCTAAGAGCACAGAAAGAAAGAATCTTCTGGAGCTTGATATTCCAGTAGCACTTACTTTTAAAGAAGTTGAGTATATATCACCACTAAAAGCTGAGGAAAATATAAACATTTTGTGTTGTTTTGTTTTTCAAAGAAGGCTACTGCCAGTATTGAAAATACGGCTTTTTCTTTCTGGTGTGATGTTTTTCCCAGAGTTGGTATTGTATTCAAGACAATAAGTATGTTTTTGTCTTTGACGCGGTTTAGGTAAGGTGCACAATCCCGAATGGAATAGAAATGAAATCCCACATAGCTGTGGGGAACTTTGTGGAAAGAAGAGACAGTGTTTAGACTGTCCACATCTTTGTAACATGTAAGTAAAAGTTTATCATATGAATATTGAAATGATTTAGAGAAAGTTTCTGAAGATGTGTTTGGATATTTTTTGACTAGAGGATATGCCTCCAGACCAAATAAACCAAATAAACCAAAGTTGTATTTGGTTTATAGCTCATCTGCAATCTGGAAGAAATAATCTGTGTTTGTATGTCTAAAGTGAGTTCATGAGAGAATGAACAGTTCAATAGCAATAGTTGTAGCAATGTTTCCATCAACTGAACCAGCTGCCTGACTTGTTTTCAAGAACTTTCACTGAAGTAAAGAAATAATAGTCACTAGAAGTAATTTTAAACGTGTATACAGTGGTCTACCGGATTTTTTAGCTGATGGTGTTTAGGTGCTGTTTGTATATCTTAAGCTAAGCTCAGTGGTACTTGGCACCACTTACTTCTATCTTTTGTTTCTTTCTCTTTTCATTTGCTTGTAAACTGTTGAGGATAAGCGGACATTATATCTAGTTATCTATTTGTTGAGACCACCAGACGGTTCAACGAGAATCCCTCATGGAGATATTCATCAGCATAAGTAACTCTGGATTGTTTTTGGTAACATTTATTAGTATAATTCAATGAAGAGAGGCAAAGAAGAGCAATGCTATTTGCAGTTTTGGGTGTTTTCCTTTAGATCTTTTTTAGCAGCGTGGTAGAATTATATTGATAAGGTTAAGAGCATTAGGCGAGCTTTTCCAATGTATAAATATGTTTGGTAATCAGAAAAATAAATTATATGTTGTACCTGGTGTATCTAGCTTTGTTTTCCATGTATGAAAGTTGGTCCATTGTGCCTGTTCATATTTCTGTTTTGAGAAATTTTTAGTCATCAGAAGTGATTGTTTCTGCTCTTGGAACACAATCAAAAACTTCTGTCATTCCATCAAATAGATTGTTATTTTACACTTCTTCCAAGGTTTTCTAAAACTCAGAACTTTACTCCAGCCTTTTTATTTACTGTGTTCTGTTTCAAACCTTTTTCAAGATCTTATTGAATGAAAGAATATTTCTTTACCCTTTAATACTTTTTCCCCACATGCGAAAATACTAAATTTCTTTTCAGACTGTCTTTTCAGTGTTATAGCTGTTTATGTAATTCATCATCATACTGAATCCCATTTGCTGTGGTTTGCAAGGTAAAATTGAAACACGGATCAGCTTTCAGACTACATTTGATGTAGCTGATACCCTGACTCAGCAGAACACTGATTCTCTTGGAGGCCAGCTGCTGGCCTCCATCTCAGGAGAGGCATTTGTCGGTGGAGGACTTTTTTGCCCAGTCAGAAATAAGTAGATTCCAGAACACCCTGACTGCAATTTGCTACCTGATGAACTTTCCTATAGTGCTGGGAAGAAACAGATGTTCTTTTCCTCTTAATTCCTGTTCCAGTCTACAGCAGAGGCCCAGACTCTGGCATTCTCTTCTGGGAAGTCTTCTGAACAGTGGTGGCAATATTGTGCCTATTGCAAGATACAAATTTGTAGTCCCTGTAGTCCCCTTTGATCTGCGTCAAGAGCTGGGAAAACTGGGGTCTTTTAAAGTCACAATTGCTACCATTTTAAGTTGTAGCAGATTTAAAAGTGTTATCATTCAGCTGGTTCCACATGAGTAAAACCACACTGAGACCATCGAGTCCTGGAGGTAAGGAAACAGTGAGGGTGCAGATCAAGATAATGGGTGTTTTTGGCACTTTCTGACTTGTTTCATGGTTCTTGCTTGAGTTTAGATGATGTCAAAACTCTTTCTTTGAAGCACTTTTTTCTTTAAACTGTGGATCTGCTGTGTTCCTTTTTCCCCTGCTCTCATGGGTTCCCATAAAGTGATAAGGTTTGAACCAGAAATGCCATTCTGCTGACTGAGATCCTAAAAGCTTTTTTGGTTTTCCTCTCTCTCCCGGGTCAAACATTCCATGTCATTGTCAAGACCTTCTACCTCACATTATGATGGGACAGTGAATTCTCTGGGGTAAACTATTTGTGCTCTTCTCAGGTGTGTGTGACTTTAGCTAATAATAGGTATGTGTCCATTGTTATGGGCAGAGGACTGAGTCTGGTGTGGTGTCTTGAGTCTTGATGTAGCATTCTTGATGTTGCCTGTTCTCCAGTACTTAATCCCATCTATTCTGGGAAACGCTTTGTGTTTGAAGTATGTAGGACTCTCATTTGAAGTCCAGCTCCATCCTTTGTCTTCCAGTTGATCAAACCTCTGTGTCTGCGGTCTGTGTATCTCTGACAGAGCTAATCTGGATGAATCATGTTATGAACCCTATTCATTGGTAGGACTTGAATCTTAGTCCTGGGGAACCTGCTTTTTGAGTTACGGGATTCTTACTTAGCCACAAAGAAAGATAAGAAACTATTGCATCAACAGAGTATGGGAGATTCAGATGCTTATAGCTATGTTCTGGTCTTTATATCAGATTTATGCAGTGCCTAGCAACAGAATATGAATTGCAGTGTTGTCTGAGTTTTCAGAAACCACACTGTGCATCTACACAGCAGCTATCTGATGTGACGCTACCAGGATCAAACAAGCATCATCCCCTTTTCTCCTCATATGTGAGATCAGAGGAATGTTGTTGCCATTGCTTTGCATTAGGATGCTTGTATTTGCTCCCTGTTACCTTGTAGATGAACTGTGCAGAGTACAGGAGATGTTGTTAAGTAAGCTGTTGTAGTAATTGTTGGTGGTCTAAACTTCAGCCTCCCTCCTGCTGTCTGCCTTCTTTATGTGTTGTGTTGTGCTATATGTTAGGCTTTTGTGAATGATTGTCCCCTGTGGAATGAGCAGCTCTGAGAGCTATGTCTAATGTCAATCTTTTGGTGGTGCCAGTTGTGCTGTTCCAAGTGCTGCTTAGGTGGTTACATTATTTCTGATGTAAGTTACTCATGAGTCTGTTTTCCCTTTAAAACTTGGGTAAGCATCAGACTCTTGTGGCTGAGGAGAAAAATTGTGGGAAAAGATTTGGATACTTTTACTGTAATACTTTGTAAAGTGATTAGTTTTATCAAGAAAACACTGAAAATATGGAGATTTTCTCCCATGCTGTTTTCCCTGAGTAGGAAATGAGACCTTCAATTAAATCAGAAGGTGGCAAATTCAGAATGCATCAGATGTGTTCTGCTGGGCAGGGCATCTCCTTTCAAGAAATTGGTGCAAATCATTAATAAGATTCAAAAGAGAACACATCCCGATACAGGTAATAAGAACGTCTAGAGCTCTCAGTATTGCATAGATGCTTTTGGACATGATATTAAAGCTCATACCCTGGTTAAGAGAGATTGGGATGACAGCTAGGTTCAGGCAAGGAGTGTTTTGTATGGGTGGGTAGTCTGGTCATAGTTTTCTACTTTTCAGTGTTAGACTGCCTTTGTCTCTAAGTACTGTCTAAAATGATATACTTAAATGTATGCGTCCTGCATATTTTCAGTTTGAATGAGAGCTATGTTTCATTACGTTTTGTGACTCTGGTGGTTATGGCTTTCAAATTATTTGGTACCTCTTTTACGCTTGTAAGGAATGTCTGAAATTGGTGTTGAGATTTAGAAAAGGAGGTTACAGAGATACAACAATTCTTCAGCCTGCTTTTGCCTGTAACAGGCTGTTGTGGTTTGGGTTGGACTGGTCACTGAAACGACAGATGCTCTCCCCCATCTCTCTCTCCAAGGAGGGGAGGGAGAGAGAGAAAGAGACTTAGGAGTTTAAGAAAAAACCCCTAAACTACTATGCTGAAAATATTCCTGAAATAATAATATTCAAAAATATATATATGATATATACAAAACCGTATCAAGCTCCCAGGGTGACAGTCCCGTCACTGGCAGGCACTGGGGAAGTCCCAGACTGGACTCAGCGACAGATGGGAGCCAGTTTCCAGATCTGGCTATAGGGATGCTTGGATCAGGATCAAAGGCAGACGAACACACAGAGTCCTCCTTGGACACTGGTCACTGAGGAAAGAGAGCTGACCCATTGATCCCTCAGGTTTCCTACAGATGCAGATGGGATACCCTGTTGGTCAGCTTTGGGTCACCTCTCCTGTCCCCTCCTCCCCACAGGTGCAACCTCTCAACACTTTTCTGCTTCTGACCCTCCAGTGGGGCAGATAACAAAGTTAGCTGAGCTTGGTTGTTACAGCAATAAGTACAACCAAGAGTCTTTCTGCATACCATTCCTTAGTGTAAATTACAAGTAATCAAGTCTTAGCATTCTGAGAATGAATGGTGTCTGAACAATGTAGTGTTAATTTCAGAGAGTTCAGTTAGATAGAAGAGGCTTAGTTAAAAAGTAAAATTTCCAAACAGAAAATTGGTTCTGTTTTACCTGGGACACTAGCTTACACGTATGTGTTGGCCCCCTTTACACCACCAAAACAAACGATTTTCTACTGAAGTGATATTTTGGTTATTCACTTATATTTTGGATTTGGGGGGTTTGCACTTTTTAAAAAAAAGGTGTGAGCTGTGGTGTGCATAGCACTTCACAAAGTGAGTTCTCTTCACGCTTTTTGTTCAAGTACACTGCAATTAATTTTGTTCTGTTAGCTTCTCCATCAAATAAACATCTAGCTTAACCTTCAAGAAAATGTTCCTGATAACAAATTTAATGATAAACGTAAACTTCTTCTAAGACTCTGAAGTTTTCCCTGCCAAGCTGAACGACATGAGGCCTTGAGAGCATTTGAAAAAGGACTTGCAAAGGCGGTAAATGTAATTTTCTCTCTCTAGTTTAAATGTTCATGTCTGGTCTTCCTTCATAGATCTTTGGTGCTGTAATCTTTTCCACAGCAGTTACTGGAAGTCATTTTAGGCTGTCTTACAGTATATAGTATTTTCACTGTCAGGCAAATGGAAGTTTAATTTTTCCTGTGTCTAGACATATCTATCATCACAACCTTTCTTGTATGCTAGTTCTCTAGAGCAGCAGGACTAAATTGTAAATTAATTCTTCCATGCTAGTGGACCTTCAATAAAAGTAAGGATCTGTATTCACTGAACAGAAGTTAATACTGAAGTCTTCAGCCTGTCTTTTTGAGGTTAGTTTGTGACACCGTTAAGTCATTTAACTTCAATTTTTGTTTAATCCCTTCAAACAGAGTAAAACTCTAAGTTACCTGTCTTTATCATTTAAGGAGAATTCTCTGCACTTCCTGTGTGTCTCTGCTGAATGACATCTTAATTTCTATCTTAACTGTTGTTGTACTGATTAAGTAAATCCTGGAACTGTAAACATACTGTGGGTTCAGTATGCTTTTTCTGCATAAACCAAATTGTACCAGAGCCTTTTGCTAAATAAGTAGCATGCAAGTGTTTGTATCTAGAGGGATGCATAAGGAATAGTTATTTTTTAAAGTGAGAAGTTTGGTTTCAAAGGGTTAGGTTTTGCATTACTGGAATTTTTCTGTTCATGTTAACAAATGACACAAGCTTACTTAAAACTTTCTCAGAAACACACATTATCAAAACTTGGAGATGTCTGGAAATTAATTGTGCGATACTCTTTTAAAAGAAGGAACCTTGCTATAAGACTGCGGTCTAATATTATAGGTATTTATGACTTAAAAATATCTGTGATCAGAATAAATTGCAGTTGTGTGGTACAGTATCATGAGAAAGTGTGCCAAGACTGGACTTATGGAAGCAGCGTTAACATTGCTTGAATATGACAGTGTTGAGGAAAATAGTATATGGGGTAGAAAACTTAATGTGACAGGATATCTGAAGATGATGTGTCTTCTCCCTTTTCCAAGTTATGACCTAGATCATAGTGTTTTGAGTTTATATCTACTTTTAATTTGGTTCTTAAGTTTAGAAGTTGGCATTTAGCCTTTAGAATTCTACATGTGTCTGTAAGAATTGAAGTCAAGACAATGAAATATATAGTGCTGTCCTTCTACAAGAGGTTTGCTGTTGCAGAATGCATAATTTAATTTTCATTGTCTGAAGTTCCAGTGTCTTCCTTGCGCCAGCCAGTTTTGCTCTTTTCTCCCTTTCCTTGTGCCTGCTTTGGTGCTTATTTAACTCTTCATTATGCCATAAAACTGACCTGTCAAAGAGGGAGGGTTGTAATGTTGTGGTTTCCTGGGTGGTTTGTTTTGGTGGTGGTTTTTTTGTGTTAGATTGTGTAATGGCTTGGCTTTACTGTTAGAGCTAGCGTAAGTTGGGTGCTAGGTTAGGCCTTGTTGTTGGCTGGAAGGAGCGTTAGAGGAAGAAGGGAGCCAGAGCACTGTTGACAAAGTGCTGACATTACTCAATTATATTGCATATAACTATAGCAACTGGTGTACTAATTAGTATTTGCATAGTGATCGTACTTGGGGTAGTAAGTAATTACCATGTAATTGGGTAGTCTGTGTTATGGGGATTTTTGGTGTTTTGTTCTGTTTTTATTTTCTTTTGGCTAGGACATCTGGGCTGATCAGTCCTGGCTGATAATAATTGTTCCACATGAGAGTTGCTGTATTTGCAAAGGAAGGTAACTGGGAGCTGGCTAAGGAAGAGTGCAGACAAGTTAGTTAAATATAATTTCACAAACGTGGGCTTGTCTGTGTCCAACAAAGGTCTTATATACAATTAGGGACCATCTAGAGTTTGTTGGAGTAGGAGGTGAGATCTGCTAATAGAGTAAAGGACTGACGCTGCTGAAGCTCACAGGAAATTGCACTTGATGGTAAGAAAGAAAACTGAGGCAGACTCACTGCTTCTCCATGTGCTACCTTACAAGAAGAGGGGCAACAACTCTTACTGGTGGTGTTAAGAAGTGCTGAGTTCAAAGATAAACCCACGAACTCAAAAGAAGAAATTCACAAAGAAGACTTTTTTGTCTCTAATCTATTTAAGATCACTGAAGAAATAAACATATTAATGGTTTGGGCACATGATGTTTGTTTGGAGTGTTATCAGTGATGAACACACTTGAGTTGATGCATGTCTGCTGGTGAAATGCAAAATATGAAATGTGTTAGTAGCACTGTTACTGTTGATTTGACAGAGCAGCAATAGTAAAGGTTTCCTTCAACATCAGTGATATTTGAGACTGATGCCACTGTAATAATCTAATTTTTTTTTTCTTGTATTAGTAAGGCTTTCATACCCTGCAGGAGTGCCGGTGGCTTGTATAATCTTCTGATAATGCATTGTGGATTGAGTCATGGTGGATAGTTTCTATGGGAGTGTAGTAAAGCTAAAGTTAACTTTACAATTTTGTTTGCTTTTTTGACTTATTTTTAAGCCTGTGCCATCCAGGACCTTGCCCTTCATGCCCAGCCTTTGTGACGAAAACATGTGAATGTGGACAAACTAGGTGAGACTGCTTCTTTCAAACAAACAAAAATTTATATAAGAATAGTTTATTGAAAGTTTATATAGTAATTTTTTTTTTCTTACAGCTTATTAAAAGTGCTCAGTGGACTTAAGATCATTTAAATCTTCAGAAATGTGTCTGTAGTAAAACTTCCTGCTCTTCTGGCATCATGCATAACCATACATTAGGTTCAAGTTATAGTATCTCTTTTATTTCATTTTGTTGGGAGAAAATTCTGTAGACTTACTACTGTGATATGTCCTACGTTACGGAGGTGGGAAAGGGGGCAGCAGGGGGAAAAATAGGGTGGTTATTTCCTAAAGACTCTTTCATTAATAATTATACTCCCTTTCAGAGGCTTTGGCATTTTACTGAAAAAGTATATTTTCCTTTTTAATAAATGCTCTATAGGTACTAAGGTAGCTGACAGACTTTGGTGTCTTTTCTCTACAGTCATTCAGTCCGCTGTGGGCAATCCACAAAAATTCACTGTTCTAATGTATGTGGAAATACTTTAAACTGTGGTAAGCACAGCTGTACTCAAGTGTGCCATGCAGGAAAATGTTCACCTTGCCAATTAACAGTACAGCAGGGTAAGTATCCGAATGCCTTATATATATCCACTCTATACTGCGAAAACAAGAGGGTGAAAAAAACCCGTACGAAGAGGCAAGTGCTTTACTTTTACTTAAGAAAACCAAAATCTATTGCTAGAATATTTTAAAAAAAGAAAATGTGTCAGCATCACTATATATTTTAAGTAAGAATATAAACATGACTAGAAAGAATCTTGCCAAGATGATTAGGCTGTTGGAGCACGTGCCCCATCAGGGCAGGCTGGTGGAACTGGGTGTTGTTAGCTTGAGAAGTCTGAGTGGTAGCTTTTCAGTAGCTAACAGGAGGTAATCAAGAAGACAGGTAGGCTGTGTGTGGAGGGAGGATGAAAGACCATAAGCCTAAGTTGAAATGTTATAACTAGCTGTAAGGAAAAAATCTTTTCTCAGAAACTTGGAGGTTTTCAAGACCCAGCTGAGTAACGTGGTCTGATCTCATGGCTGTGCTTTGAGTAAGGGCTTGGACTAGCTGATGTGCTAGGACCCTTCTGACCTGAATTGTCCTATGATCCTTCTTAATCTTTTACTGTAATTCTGAGACTTGATTAAACAGAACGCAGAAGAAGAACAGAAAGAGGTATAGAAAAGCACATTTCAAGAAGCTACTCAGTTTCTGTTAAAATTTCCTAAATTTGTCTTGAATGGAAGTTAAATTGTCCAACTCTGTGTGCCAGTATACAAATACATCTTTGTTGAACAGTTTCTGTAGAAATTTTCTCAAATTTTAAGGTAATAATTAATTGTTATGGATACTTCTTTAATAAGTAACATTTTGTTCAGCTGGTACTTCCTCTTTAGTTTTTACCTTCTTATTGGAATAAATAAAACAGGAATTCCAGTTGCTGTAGGACTGGGAAACTTATATTGCTGAAATAAATCTAAAGTAGAGCAACTTCATTGTCCTTTTGAAAACTGACCATAACAATTTTTCCACATTTTACCTTTTTATATTTGCTGTGTTGCTGAAAGTGTTTTGTCACTGATATTCTCTTGTGGTGTTTTCTGTGGAATATTGCTTTCTTTCAGTATGTTATTGTGGAAGCAACTTTAAAGAAGTATTGTGTGGGACGAAGGAAGAATTCTCTGATGGATTCGGGAGTTTCTCATGTCAAAATATATGTGGCAAGTAAGGTCACTATAATTTAGGCTTTGAAAAGAACAAGGTCATTTTATTCATACTCAGTGATCACGATACTCTTAGATAATTCCTCTCTTTATTTTTTTTCCTTTGTTGCGTTTTTTGTTTTTGTGGTTGTTTTTTTCCAGAAAATTAAATTGTGGGAGGCACAACTGTACACAAGTATGCCATCCTCAGCCTTGCCCGCTCTGTCCACGACTTCCACAAGTAGTGTATCGCTGTCCCTGTGGTCAGACTCCTCTCAGCAAGTTACTGGAACTAGGTTGTGTTGAACGTAAAGTATGCACAGATCCTATCCCGTCGTGTGGAAAAACGTGTGGCAAACCTCTTTCTTGTGGTAGCTATGGTAATTAGAACTTTCTGCATCAGACTATTCAAATTTATCTCATTGTTTTGAACCAAAAACAAGGTGGTCCTTAAGGGTTTCATGTCAAGAAATAATAAACAGATTTATCTGGAAACCACTAACACTAGCTAGCCTTTTAAATTTTGTTTATATGCACCTTTCCTATATTGGTAGAGGAATAGAACTGTACAAATTTCAGAGACTAGCATGTACTGATGTCTTGCTTTTAAAAACCCACCTAGACCTTTGACTTTGATGTGGAGACTGGTAGAGACAAATGACTGTTCAGATGGCTCCAGTAAATACTCATTTCCTGCTGCTATAAGAGGGTAATGAAGTAAAAAGTAGCATTGGAAAGTTGGGGAAGTTATGTGCAGAAGCAATCTGACACGTTAATGAGTGCATTAGGTAACTCAAGTGTATTTAACCGTGAGATGGTGTGAAGCTCCAGTTTTACAGGCTATGTGTTTAATCGTGATTTGTTAGACTTTAGAGAGGAGAGAGACCAATGCTGTCAAGATGAGAGCTTCTTATTAATGAGTAACCATTTTGTCAGTCCAAGGACAAGAAGTAGAAAGGGACTGAGTAATTTAGCTTTTAGATGTATTTCATATAACGTAGTAAGTAAAATGGGAAGGTGTGCATAGTAAGTCATTCTTTTGGGCTGAAAAGGAAGAAAAAAATTACTTAAAATTCCTGGAACTTGGGTAAGATAATATCACACAACCTTTTTTTATTTTTTCTTTTCATACCTTAATGTAAAAAGTGTTTAAAATCTATGCATTTTCAATGTTAATTGTATACCCGAAACTCTGTAGGTTCAGGATAAAAAAGTTGAAAATAATGGCAAAATTTTATGCACATTTAACTCAAAATAGGTGTTTGGGGTTCTTTGAAACCCAGGTGCATATAAGGTTATTATCTTCTGACCAGGGATGCTCCTAATAAATATGAAGTTCCAGGTCTTGGATTTTGTTTTTTGGTAATTGTTAATCTTTATATCTTCATTTTTCTAGAGTTCGTTCATACATGTGAAAGCCTTTGCCATGAAGGAGACTGTAAACCGTGTTCTCACACATCAAATATTTATTGTAGGTGTGGCTTCAAAAAAAAGGTGAGTGTATAAAGCTTGGCCATGGAAATGGGTAATCTGTGTTGGTTTTTAAAGGTGTGGAGAAGAAGGACTAACATAGAAGAAGGCCTAACATAAAAAGCTAACTGAAACTTTATATTAATAGCTAGTAGATTTGTGATAGAGTTTTTGGAGAAAGTAAGAAGTTTTTACTGGTCTCCATTCTTTGTACGTTTATATAGTGACCCATCAGATTCTCAGCAGTCAATATATAATAATTAGTATATTTTTAAACTATGCCACTTTCTGTAATCATGGCTTTGAAATTTTTGGATCACAGGGTCCTTAATGACTTTTCTGACCTGTTATATATCATCTATAAGCAGTGACGGCTTCTTGAATGTGTAAGACTTTGCTTGAGGTTGGAACAGTTCTCCTGCAAGTTTGCTGAAAGCAGTTATGGAGTAGAAGGCTTCAGATTATCTTTCATTTTGAGACTTGAAGCAAAGCAGTGAGGTTTGGATTTTAGTTTATGCAGCTTCTCAGACTCCAGGAAGCTGCTTGTTGAAAAAGTGTGAGTGAACTACAGTGATAATTTATATCAGTCATGAAAAATGTGATGCTCAGAAATGACAAATCAGAATGTGAAGTTGTGATGACTAAAGGTTCAGATGTAGTCAATCAAGGATGTTCTTTTCATCCATCACCTTTTATTTGCATGGTGAGATCTTTAATCTAGATAAAACTTCTTTGATCGTGAGGTTTGACTTCTATTTATTTATTTTTTAATCAAGTCAGACTTGCATTTTTGGAGTAGTTGGTCCAAGGACGAGTTTATGCACTCTGTCAATATTCTCTGGGTTTCTTCCATGCAAGTTTCTGGTTTCTTAGGACAAACCTGTTTCTGTCACCTCATGGTATTTCCTGCTGAATTAAGTGGGAAATACAAAACTACAAATTTTTAACTGGCATTGAATCTCTAAGGAAAAGCATTGTGTTAAAAGATTTAAGGATTCTTTTCCAGCTTTTGTTCCTCTTGTCTATACAGAAATGTTAGACACATAAAACTGAGCATGCTGCTGCTTTCTGTATCATGTGACTGGGTGTTTTCTAGATAAGTTTCTGTTGTTTCATCTGTTCTAACCTAATGGCTCCCTGTTTGTTTCCTAGGAAGTCCCATGTGCTCTGCTCAGAAATAAAGGTACAATGTTATGTTACATATATAATACAAAATTGTTTTAAAAACAGTACACAGGTCATATGAATTC
>JAHREE010010269.1:80416-98404 GCA_033628505.1 Tringa tobata
CCTCCCCCCCTGTACGGCATCCTGCATATCTTTGGGTCAACCTGCACAGCTCAGATGCAAAGTAATGCTTTTGCTCTGCTCTTTTCCAAGTTCCTGGGGAAATACAAACTTTGGTTCTGCTTCGCAGTTGTATGCTGCTGGTCTTTGCATCTGAGCTTGGCAGAGAGTTCCCATTTGGAATACTTCTTGATATTCTGCTTCTAAGCAGATATTCTTCATCTGAGAATGCAGCTTAGTGAAATTCTTATTTTTTGGATCCTGTCATACTGAGGTACTTTCAAGACACATCAGGTCGTACTGAGGTACTTTGAAGTACTTACTTACAAGCTATATAAGGTAGTAATAGGCACGTTTCGTAATTTGAGCTTTTGTCTGTGAAGACTTTGCTCTTCCGTATCCAGAAGTGATTGCTTTTGTGGATGGTGATAAGGATGGTTTTTGTTAGCACTAGTTTCTTGAGCGTATCAGCAGCAGTTGCATTTAGCAGACTTTTACTGCCTTACCAATTTGAGCAGTCTTAAATTGGACGTTTGTGGTACTCCAGTGTGTCAGAATATCTGGTTTTCTGTGTTTTCTTGTACAAAGTTTATCATGTAAAAAAGACTAATGTGAAATCAACTAGTTCCATGTATTCTGCTGTCAGAAATAGTTTTGAACAAGGGTTTGTTTAAAGGAAGCCAAATGTTCACACAAGGAATCAATGTGGAAGAGCAAGTAATTTTAAAGTTTGCTTGTTGACTTACTCTGTATTAGTCTCTCTTAGACCATGCTTTGGAGCAGCATTACTATAATGCTGTCATCACAGCTTTTCTTCTCAGCCTAAGCAAAGACGTAAAAGTTATGACTGTTTTTTTGAGGGTTTTTATTTGTTTTTAATAGCTGCCATCACATTCATGTGTGACAAGCGGTGCAACAAGAAAAGATCATGTGGACGACACAAGTGTAATGAAGTTTGCTGTGTGGTAAGTTTATGTGTGGTTTTATAAAATTCTTCATTGTGATATGGGTTTGGTTTTGCTTGCAATGTTAAAAAACTTTTTTTAATCTTTTCATTTGTGTGCATCTTCAGTCTCTATTTGCGATGCTGGTTGTACTCAAAAGTTTGTGTGTGTGCATTTATTTTGCAGCATTTGTTTTATGGGTATCAGTATAAATGTAAAACTACATTCCAGCCTAAATGCAATAAAATCAGTGTAAAGTGCTTTTTCTCAATGCAGTGATTCCAGGGAGAATAGGGAGGGGAGGGATATTACGTAGTACAAGAAGCTATGATACAACCTGTGTCTGCAACAGAGGTCTGAACAGAATCCACTTTAGAAATTGTGAATCCCTACAGTGATGGAAAAACCGTATAGATCAGGCGTAAGCTATTGTTTGCTCTACACAGTTTTGTCAATTAATAGATTATGAACTCACAGAGAAAAATAAATCAATGGAGTTTATAGTTTAATTCTGCTTTTCTTTTTTGCCTTCCCCTAGGACACAGAACATAAATGTTCTTTGGTTTGTGGTCGTAAACTCAACTGTGGGCTTCATAGATGTGAAGAACCGTGCCACCGGGGCAGTTGTCAAACGTGCTGGCAAACAAGTGAGTCAAGTGCAAGAGTACATTATTTCTTACATATTTAATAAATTTATTTACCTAATTTATCAGAGTTGGACAGAGAATATGATCCAAATTGACCAGAACCTGAAGAATATGCAGTTGATTTTGATTGTATGTTTTTTCATGAAAGAAGTTACTTCGTTTCATTTCATGAAGGAATAGTTACTTCATTTTAAATGAGTTTACTAAGTGCTGGATTCTAGTAGTTGAAATTGAATTACAGTAAAATGTATTCACTTAATATATGTTGATCCAGCAATCACTTAAAAAAAATTGAGGACTCATGGAAGCAAAAAAAAAAAAGGCAGTTTAAAAAGATAATTTCTAAGTTAAGGGAACTCTTGTTTAACAATGTAATAACTTTTAAAGATATTGAAGTATATAGCAGAACTTGTTTAGCTGCTTAGAATTCAGAGTGTCGCAACTTGATGCACTAGTGATTTTTTTTTTCTCTGGACGGGACCATCTGAAGAAATAAAATGTCAGTCGTGTGTTTTAGGCTTTCTGGATGGTGAAAATTAGTATTGAATTGCTAGAAATAGGTTGACAACCAACAGGCATTAATTTTCTTAGGATCACAGAATGGTAGGGGCTGGAAGGGAACTCTAGAGATCATCTAGTCCAACCCCTTGCTAAAACAGAAAGGCAACTCCATCCTGGGCTGCATCAAAAGAAGTGTGGCCAGCAGGTCAAGGGAGGTGATTCTGCCCCTCTACTCCACTCTCATGACACTCCACCTGGAGCACTGTGTCCAGCTCTGGAGTCCTCAGCACAGGAAGGACATGGACCTGTTGGAACGGGTCTAGAGGAGGGCCACGAAGATGCTCAGAGGGATGGAGCACCTCTGCTGTGAAGACAGGCTGAGAGAGTTGGGATTGTTCAGCCTGGAGAAGACAAGGTTCTGTGGAGACTTTATAGCAGCCTTCCAGTACCTAAGGGGAGCCTACAGGAGATGGGGAGGGACTCTTGATCAGGGAGTTTAACAATAGGGCGAGTGGTAATGGTTTTAAACTGAAAGAGGGGAGATTTAGATTAGATACCAGAAAAAAATTCTTTACTATGAGGGTGATGAGACCCTGGCCCAGGTTGCCCAGAGAAGTTGTGGATGCTCTATCTCTGGAAGTGTTCAACATTAGGTTGGATGGGGCTTTGAGCAGCCTGGTCTGGTGGGAGGTGTCCCTGCTCATGGCACCAGGGTTGGAACTAGATGATCTTTAAGGTCCCTTCCAACTCTAACCATTTTGTGATTCTATGCTGCTGTGACATAGCTAATGATACCAGAAATAGCAGATTTGGGTACAGATGTAGCTAAACTGGGACCTATGGGGAGAAATTTAATTTGGCAGGTTATTTGGGAGGAATCAAAGCACCATTTGCACAAATGAAGTTGGGTGGGCAGGAAAGAAGAAAACATGTTCTGCCTGAGACAGAGAACTTCGAAAACATACAGAGTTGGCTTTGAAGTGTTTGGACAGGTTCATAAGATGCTTATGAGGATCCATGTAATACTAAATGACATAAAGAAGCATACAGAAGAAATTATAGGAAGAAGTCTACAGACTGACAACCTTTTGGTAATTTTCTCTGGAATCTTCCCTATGCAGGCTTGGCAAAAGGACAAAATTTAACTACTGGTCTGAAAAAGTGATGGTGGGGAGGGAGTTCATAGCAGAAGATTTGGATTATGTGGTTTCTGGAAGGGAATTTAAGAGATATCTCCCCATTTTTAAGTCAGGGATAGAACAGCAACAGCTTTCAATTTGAAATGAGCATTTATCTTCCTCTAGTTTGAAGTGTTGCTGCTAAACAACCACTCTAAGAGCAAGCATAATTCCTGATAACATGATCATAGTCCAGGTTTCTTGTAGGAACCATAGAAGCTGATAAATTCACTACAATGGTGCTTAAACACTCCAGTGAAGCTGGAGTAAAGCGTTTGCATGTTATTTAAAGATTTCTCACAGTGGAAAAGTGTATACATATGTACCCATTGGGATATATTTGATTTATTTTTTTCAGGTTTTGATGAGTTAACTTGTTATTGTGGTGAATCTGTGATTTACCCCCCTGTCCCCTGTGGCACTCAGCCACCAGAGTGTAAAAAAACATGCACAAGGCCACATGACTGCAATCATCCAGGTAAGTCAGGCTGTTCAGTTTTGTGTGGGGCTTTTGTTTTGGGGTTTTTTTTGGAGGGGTGTTTTTTAGTTGTTTTAATCAAAATACAGGAATATGTACATAGATCTCTTTGAAAATATATTTGCTTTTTTTTTTTGAGGTGCTTTTTCGGTAGTTATGAATATTTCCAAAAGTCTACACTTAGCAACCAACTAAAAACTTGCCATGAATGCTAGTAGTGGTGCTATTCACTGGTAAAAGCATTGTGGATTTTTTTCTGATCATTATTAATAGTCACAACACTTTCAATGTTTTATTCCAAAGATTAGGTGCTTTATTGAAACAGTAGGATAATCTAGTGAACGGTTAGTTTCTAAGTTTCTTGGAATTACGTTGGTTGATAGCAGAAAATATACTGCACGTCAAATAAGTACGATTTCTGACAAATTCTGTCTCATAGTATAACCCTACTTAGAAGTTACAAAATTCTCTGCTGTTCAATTCAGAAAATATTGAAGAATATTCACATAAAAATCTGCCATCATAATTTTTGAAGAGTACTTTAAAGAACACATTATCCTTGCATGAAGAATCGTACTTCCCGTAAATTGTGTAGTTCTGAAATGCAAACTCATGTTTAAGAGTCTTTGCTTTCTCCTTTGTATTTGACTGAACTATGCTAATAAAACTGTGCTGGCTCTTATATTTCTGTGACTGCAGTGTACCATTCATGTCATAGCGAGGAAAAATGTCCTCCCTGTACCTATCTCACTCAGAAGTGGTGTATGGGCAAGCATGAAGTAAGTCTGGACACTTTTATGTTTTTGAATACTAAATAATATTCTAAGACTGTAAGCTTAAATTTTTGTGGCCTCTTTGGAATTGTCGTGTTACTGGAGTTTGAGTTTAACATGATTAAATTAGAAAAGTATATCTTTTATGCTATATGTATTCAGACCAATTGCTATAGCAGACTATGATATAAAGAAAAACTCAGTCTTTATCCTAAGATAGTTTAGTATTATGATTCTTGTGTGGACAGTGCCAAATGAAGGTGTGAGCAGTAAAAGTACTTTGAATTTTGCATTTATAATTTTTCATTATTAGCTGTCATCTTTTTCTTCCCCTCTTCCAGCTGCGAAGTAATATCCCTTGTCATCTTACTGACATTTCCTGCGGACTTCGCTGCAATCAGATGCTAAAATGTGGAATGCACAAATGTAAAAGAATCTGTCATAAAGGAGAATGCCTTATAGATGAAGAGTGTAAACAGCCATGTGTTATTCCAAGGCTGTACTGTAATCACCCCTGTATGGCTCCATGTCACCCTTCTTCACCCTGCCCGACAACGTCCTGCTCTGCAAAGGTTAGATAACCAAAGAAAATTCACAGGTGAATTGTATGGTTTAATTATCAGCCGGTAACAGTGTGACAAAGAGTGACATTTTGTGTATTCATAGTGTGTTATTTTTTCCATAAACTTATAATATTGAATTTTTTTTAAAAACCCTATTTGTTACTTTTAATAATTCATTATTCCACTCAAATGGGACTCTTAAAGGAATAAATTTACCTCTTCACAGCCCTCCGTGGCCACAAAAAGACAAAAGTTTAAAAGAGCTGCTCTTGTCTGGTAGGTTGATCTTCAGTGTGAATGTGGAAGAAGAAAGGAAAGTATGATTTGCTCAGAAGCATCTAATACATATCAAAGGTTTGTACTGTAATAATTATTTTGATCCTTTACTGATCTTATTTCTTCGCAGTTTGATTAAATTTCGGGCTTGACTAAATATATTTAATTCACAAGTTTTTTCACACTTTTTTCTTTGTACTTTCACGTACCGTTTTTTTTTGTATTCCACTGAGCTTTTGTACCAGCTATGCTGTACTAGAACACATTCCTCTCTTCACAGCTGCTACTCTGTGGTGATGTGTCAAAGTTTGAATCTCCCACCTGTGGAACTCTGTTCTAATCGCATAGGGCAATTGGATACAGACTAATTGGGCAGGTCCAGATTCAGGCTCCTAAATGTAGGTGATTACACATCCACATGAGTTGCTATCTAAATTGCCCTTAATGTGTGATGGAACCTAGTCAATACAGATGATGGAAGCTAAAGAGTGATTTAAAGTCATACTGAAATAGCTAAATTTAGGCAGGAGAGTTTTGGCATCTAAATTTTGGTTCATAATATGCAGACTGAGTCCTACCCATCTCCATTTATTGCAGCAGATTTGCCTCCAGATCCTGTTTCTAAACTTATTTCTCTTTCTCTCTTATGAGAGAGGGCAAGAAAGGGACAAGGAAAAGAAGAAAAGTAGGGCTTTTGAAATGAAAATAGCAAACACTAATCATAATTTAAGAAATCTTACTCCGAGGCTGTGATTGAGAGGGAGTAAAAAAATTAATCGAGAGTTGATACGCAACCAGAGTTCTGCTCTGCATCCCCGTTGATAGGAGAGCACAGTCATAGGTTCTTCCTGTCTTTAAAAGAAAGATTCTTAATGATTGTTTTATTTGGAACTGCCCTTTGATGACCCAGTGCTGGCCCAGCTTAGGGGATGCCTCGTTGTTCCTACTGACCACTGCCCAGATTCAAATTCTGACAGAAGGTGGCTTAGCATCTGTGTAGTAGGTGCTTAATGCTACCTAATGAAAACGAGGAGAAAAAATATGCTAATCAGAAACAGTTAAGAGCAATTGTAGTCACCAGTAAGTTGAATGCAAGACAGACTTATAGGAGTGGTGATCGTTTTTTCTTTTTTTTTAAAAAAAAGGGGTTTCAGGGTTGGTTTTTTTGTTAAGATCTATCTCACTATGAGTACAAATCAGAAGACTGACTCAACTTTGAAATGCCAGTTTAAATTGATACATGGTTGTGGTTGTCATGAATGATAAGCAGGGAAGGTAATGTAATTAGAAGTCTACATTTTTGAAGGCTGTTATTTCTCCACTGTTTCTACAGCTCAGGCACTGCAAAAGTACTCATACAAGGAAGATGGTTCTTTGAAGTCTGTGAGAGTCCTTGCGTGCATAAGCTGAACGCATATCTATTTATTTATCTAATAGAGCCCAAGTCAAGAGGAAGGGAAGGAAACAATCAGTTTAAAGCAAGTGTTTGTGTCTGTTTGTGAAATGTGTTCATGTATGTTTACAAATTGCTCTTGGCCCATGTGATATTATCAAAAGCAGCATTTAGTGCCAACTAAGTTTGTACGATAACTCCCACTGTTCAGGTTGCTGGAAGGTAAAAGTAGTCTAATTTTGTGGCAGTTAAGTTTGGCTTTTTTTCCCATCATCTCAACACTTGCAGAGGGGGAAAAGAAAAAACAACAAAAAGAAATCCCAAATAAAAAACCAACACAAGAAAGTGTTATACTACTACTACTACAACAAACTCTTGTACTACTACTGTGGAAAGGTCAGCAAGTTAATGGGGTATCCAAGTTTTCTCAAAAACTTTGTAGGAGGGATGGAACAGCTTTGAGCTTTGTCACTGAAAGAATGCCTAAGGGAAGAGGAAAGGAGTGTGCTGCTGTATCAGTACACGTGATACAAATGATCATGTCGTATCATCTAGTGGCCTGTTACCTAGACTTTGTTACCACTGGATAAATAGAAAGCTGACAATGCCTCTAAGGGCTTTTTGGTTTTAAGTAATATGATTGTCCTCCTTCCTGATACATGATTAGTTCTCTGCATGTGATGCAGAACAGAGAGAGACAAACATATCCTTTTATTTGAATTTAACAGAAAAGGTGGTTCAGAGGATAGCGTGTTCCGTTCTCAGGATTTTGTTTGAGAATGGTGTGGGATATTTCACTAAAAACTTGCTGTATGTTTTAGTTACAGAAATTTTAGCAAGAAAATCAGCCTGGGAGGGGTGTTATTGAAGGGAATGATGAATAATCTTTATAAAGAAAATTGTAACAGTCTCAATAGGTGTTTTGCTCTTTCCTTATTGCTTGTATCATCTATATTTTCTAAGCAAATTTCTAAATACTCTACAAATTCACTTTATAGGTTTTAGTTGCACACAGTTAAGAAAGAATCACATAAAAGTTAAAAAGGCAATTAAAGCTATACGGTCAGCTGTAGTTTGAATATTTAGCAGGTGAGGAGAAAGAATATTTGCATTGCCTAGTTTAAACTTAGAATTGATGCTCTGAAAAGTTCCTTCAAGAAGCATGTCCAGTTTGTTAGTCTTGCTCCTAGTTGCTTGAAGGAGATGAGAGAGAGTAACCTCTTAGTTTACGTAGCTAGATTAGATTCCTGAAATTCGTGATGTGGAACTGGAGTCGCGTTCTGAAACCTGATGAAGAAGTAGTCAGTCTGTCTTACTGCCTTCACCTGGACGTTTAAATCTGCAACTTTATACAACTTGTTCAAAGGTTTATGTGTTAACCTTAAATGAGATCTAACACTCTTCTTTTTCAGAATAGCTGCTATATCTATAGCCACTAAGTTAACGGATTTACAGCTTGGAGATTCAGTGGAAATCAGCAGACTTATTACAAAAAAAGAAATGACTCAGGCCAGGTAAGGAGATGCACACAGAACATGTTTGAAACCCTTGTGCATACGTGAAACACAGGTGATATGGAAGATACATAATATTGTGAGCAAAATCCCAGCTAAAATGGCAAGCCTTCAAATAGCCTGACTCTACTGTAACACTACTGCTGAAAGAGGATTTTGCAATTCCTTAGCAGTTCATGTTTTTGCTTTCATGTAGGTGTTCTCTGTTAGTGGCTGATTTGTTGTTACAATTATGTATGCAACAATATAATTGTGGTTTTAGAGTCTCTTTCTACCGAGCAAACTCCTTAGAGTTCCTCTGAATTTTTTCAGATTTCTAGACAGTATAACTTCTTGCTATTATCTTCTGTTTCATCATCCAGTATTCCTTCCTGGATGATTAATAGGGCATATTTCCCCTTAGTCTTACTATTTATAATATTTTTCTATTGCCGTTTTTAGATCTCTTACATTTGTATCTCAGTTTGATTGGCGTTTCTGCGTTGTCATACTGGCTGGCACTGCAAATCATCTTTTAGATCACAAAACACTAGTGACTTAAGTTTGGTGATTTTTCTATTCCTCCTTATGTTCCTCAGGATTGAAATAATTTGGGTTTTTACTTTTAGTATCATTTCTTTAAGGAATTGTCAAGATTTTTCAATATCCTTCTGTCAAAAAAATAACTTCCTGAAATCTTGGCTTTTGAAGTCCCTTATTTCTGGGTTTAGTTTATTTTCTGTTACTATCTCTCCTCTATTAATTGTGAATTTAATTATTTCAGAGTCAGACTGTTATGTATTTAAAATCTGATATTCCTTTATAATGTGTGAAGTCAAAATGGTGAAATTTCCCCTACAATTGCTTCATGACTTCCTATCTCAAAAGCTATACCAGCATACTTCAAGAACTTTTGCTAGCCATTCTGTTCTGTTTAATGTCTATGAGATTGGAACGCGCTATTAGCAAGTCCATTTGGGTAATTTCCCACACTGAAATAATTTTAACTCTGATTGTATGGACAAGATGAACTAACAACACAAATGTCGCATGGGAGCACCTGGTCATCCCAGTCTCCAGCTTCATTCTAGTTGGGCCAGTGTCCTACTTCAGAAGAAAGTTGGGGGAAAAAACAAGGTGAAAGGAGACCTGTACTGACTCCTGCATACAGCTTTAAAGACAGTACTGTATAAGCATGGTATAAGAAAGACACAAACAGGAAACAGTAATTGAGTCTTTTTTTTTTTTTGTTAGCCTACCCTGTGTGTTTCTATTAAATACTCACAAATGTGCAATATGAGCATTAATTTGTCTCTAGAATTACTATAGAATAATCTCTTTTTTACCCACATTGAGCCTCGACTGCTTTGTTCCTGTTTGTACTTTTCATCCTTCTCTGACATTTTAGTCTGTTAAAATAAAACTGTAAAGTACCTTTCAAAGATGAGACAGAAACTGAGGAAGTTATGGGCTCAGTTGAAATACTGATTTTTATGGTACATCATAATCCTCCATAAGCGTAGCTAATTTCCTGTTTTCCTTGGCTGATAATACTTCGTGATGTAAGTGACCTTGTCACATCTTTCTTTGCTAATTTTGCATCCTTCCTAGCATCACCTCAATGCCAATATCAACTGTGTTGGTTTTTTTCTCAAATGATCTAATTTACCAATATAATAAAATCTTGATTCAGAAGCTGTTTTTCTCAGCTGCTATATGGCTTTGGTAGTTGCTGCTTCTGTTTGAGACCTAGAGAAGAGTTTGTGTGCTCAAAGATCTTTGATTGTTGTTTGGTTGGGTGGTTGGTTTTACCTGTATTATCTGATCGAATACAATAAACTATGCTCACACACTCTTCTTAGCTTTTTAGGCTATGATAATGATATGACACCAAGAAAGCTACAATTTGAAAAGTATGAGTAGCAGTAGTGATTCTAATTGTATTTTTTTTTTCATAATTCAGGTTGCAATGCGATGAAGAATGCTTAGCTCTTCAGAGGAACAGGTGGGAAATGAACTTGCTTGCTGTTTTTTTCAGAAGAATTCCAGGTTCAGGAAGTTAATGCTATGTGGAAAAAATTCTTTCCTGCATGGCCAAGAGAACTGATAAATGCGGAGGTGATCCCTGTGTTATGGGGATCTATATTGAGTGATCTGAAATCTTAGTAGAATATTCTAGTGAAAAGTTCTAAATGAGCAGTTTCAAATACAATTTCAATACAAATAATAACCCATATCTTTACTCAACATGTTTGGGAGGCTGGAGGGATTTGTGTGTTTATTTTTGTTTGGTTGTGTTTTTGTTACGCTTTGATTTTTTCCTCCTACCCTCAAATTTAGGCGTCTTGCTGAGGCTCTTGAAATAGATGATAATTCTGATCCTTTTAATATCCGTTCTTCTGGACCAAAGTACAGTGACCTTTTAAAAGAAGATGCAAGGTAGGTGTTCTGATGATGAGATGTGTCATAGGTAAACAATGTTGAGAGCAAAATGGGAAATGCAGAATGGTTCTATTTACTCTTGTAACAATGCCCGTGTTTACTCTTCTCTCTGGCCTTGGCTATGGGTGATAATTAAGGCAAAGGAAGTGATGTGCGCTTCTCAAGACCTCCAAAATGAGAACCTGTGAAGTAAAAAGTGCCTGACAGGTTGCTTTGTTGTGTAACAGGACCAGATTTAGAATGGGAACATCATTTTCCACCATTCTTCTCACTACGAATCAGTACCTCTACTTCTCACATATCCACTGCTTTCATACGCAACCAGCCCTCGTCTTGGTGCTCCTCATAAACTTCTCAAGACAAAACCAAAAGTGATAGCTGAGTAATGAAATATGCTGTCCTAGCCTGACATTATTTCCCACCACCAGTCTCATTTGTTCTTTTGCCTTACTGCCTTTATTTCAAAAATAAAGAAATTCATAAAACAGTTTATTGATGCGGAGCTAAACCTTTAACAGTTCTGACTGCAAAGGGGGCTGCTGTTCTGAAACGTCTGGAAATGGGGCAATAGAAAGTCAAGGTATTATCAAAGCATCCCACTAATAAATACTGTGCAATCTGGAATGACAGGGGGAGATCAGACACCTTTAGATGACATTTTTAAAGATCGGCATCTTTAAAAAGCTGCGTAAATGGTAACTGTCATTTAAGAAGTTTTTACTCGTGTGTGTGTTTGTAGGCATGACATTAGTTTTCACCAGCTCTGAGGTTTTATAACAGCCGAATCTGGTTTGGTCTTGCTTTGCTATCCTAACAATACATAAATTTCATATTTTTGTGAGGATGTTTTCTGCTTGAAAATCATTTATTTAATTTACTGATGTGCTGAGACAAGTGAAAATTTTACTACACAGAATTTAAGAGTAAATCACCTCTTGCTTTACTTCCAACTGATTAGTCTACTAAAAAAAAAAAAAGCTGAATGTTTTCATTTTGAAGGTACTGTTTTATTAGTATTTGCGCTTAAAAGTGATATTCTATAAAGACAATTCTCTTAAGTGCATATAGAATATATTTTACTCTACCTCTTTGAGAAAACAAAGCAAACATTTTCACTTTCTTACAGTGTTGAGTATCTTGTTTCATGTGTGTAGTCCCCTCTTTTTTTTGAGTACAGTCCAGTCTCACCTTTCTGTCATCCTTTCTCTACCTGTAGTGTAGTGTTCATCTTTCCTGAACAGAACTGACCAGAATCATGCACTGTATTCCAGATGGTCTAACAGCAAAAGTAGCCTTGTAAAGTAGCCTTATTGCTCCCACACTTCTCTCTGAAAATACCTCTTCTCAGTCATTCTGTGATTTTACTTGCATTCCCGTTGTAGCTGCTTTATATTGGCAACTCACAATAAACTAATACACCCAGACTATTCATACTGATTCACAGCTTAAAGCAAAAGTTTTTGTTAGTCCTCAAGTCTATGACTTTGCACATTGAATGACTGGATTTCATTTATTTAGTCTTCAAGAGAAATGAGTTTCTCCCTGTATTAAACATGACTCTCTTTACATAAGCAGCAATCTGCAATTTGTACAGCTGTGGCTTTATGAACTTACTTCCTTGACTGCTCTTGATGATCTTTTATCTCAACAGTCTTGCAAAAGCCCTGGGCTTCCCTTATGATGGCAGGATCTACGAAGTGTATCTCTTGCAGTATTTTTTTCAGGTAGCTAAGCATTCTGTATAAGTTTTGATAGATGCATTTATTCTTGCTTGAGCGGGTCACTCCAGTAATGGAAGAGTTCAGGGCTTGTGGTTTTCTGCAGAGTGTAAATTATACATCTGTATATGGGATCTCAAAATGATGAGAAATAAGACAGCCACATGCATTCAGGGTTGCTGCCTCAAAAAGGTGGCAACTGCCATAGGTAGAATGCTATGATATTGTCTTGTTTAGGCAATCCATTGATCTCTGAAGCTGATACATCATCAAGGGCTGAAAAAAATGCACATCTACAAATGAGAAAACTTGAGAAAGCTTTGAGAAAACTCGTTATTCTGAGCTGTAATCTTTAATTACAGAACCCTAAAGCTCCAAGATGCGGTACAACTCCAGGTAACAGGAAGAAAATGAGTAAGTGGATGCCAAGATAATATGTCTCCTTTGTAGGAGAGTGACAGAAGAAGGGTGCACCAGCAATAGTATGGTAATGCTGCGGCATGCTGATGTTGCTGATGTGTTTGTTAGAATCTAACAAGGAGTCAGAAGAGAAGTCTCTACACCACACAGCTTTATATGAGGAGGTGTCCTGCTGCCAAGGGGAATCCATTTCATATCACGGAGATGACTGTACCAGTACAACCGAGCACAGATCAGGGGGTAAGGATCCACTGGGTGGACATTTCAACACTGACCTCTCTGAGAAGCTCCAGAAATAGAGAGCAAGCAAATGCTCATGTTGGCCCGTTGACATGAAGTTGGAAGGTAGACTGGCACAATTATCAATGCCCATTTTAACAAGGATGGTGCCGAGACTGCTATTTGATGAATTAAGACTACTGGAGAAGGAGAGGAGGACATCTGGAATATCTGGCCAGTTGGAGCTACACAGAAGAGAATTTTCTTATTTTGCCATTGGCTGTGCAAGACCCCACAGCAGCTGCATGGACTAGGGAAACCTTGGATCAAATGGTCAAGTCTAGAGAGACACAGAAGGAGATGTTTGGAAAATTTCTTTTTCCAAAGAAAAAGCAGTTGTTCTGTCTCTCCCACTGTCTGCATTGGCCTGCCCTTTGTTGTCTCTGTCTGAACAGGAACAGGTTGGGGCTCACTCAGATCATTGGGTGGCTCAGGATTGTTCTTCTATGTGAGAGATTCTGGAGGTACAAAGTTCTTACCTCAGCTTGCCTCACCTTTGAACACACACCATACATGCACACGCACACGAGTAGTTCCAGCTCTGCCATTGTCTAGTACAGAATCATAGAATTCTGTAGGTTGGAAGGGACCATTAAAATCATTGAGTCCAACCATTAACCTAACACTGCCAAAACCACCACTAAACCATGTCACTAAGCACCAAATCTGCCTTGGCTACAGCCTCCTTTCAGGCAGTTGTAGAGAGCAATAAGGTCTCCCCTCAGCCTCCTCTTCTCCAGGCTGAACAACCCCAGTTCTCTCAGACGCTCCTCACAAGGCTTGTGCTCTAAACTCCTCATCAGCTTCTCTGGACATGCTCCAGAACCTCAATGTCTTTCTTGTAGTGAGGGGCCGAAAACTGAACTCAGCACTCAAGGTGGGGCCTCACCAGTGCCCAGTACAGAGGCACCATCACTGTCCTACTCCTGCTGGCCACGCTATTCCTGGCATAGGCCAGGATGCTGTTGGCCTTCTTGGCCACCTGGGCACACTGCTGGCTCCTGTTCAGCCGGCTGTCCACCAACACCCCCAGGTCCTCTTCTGCCAGGCAGCTCCAGCCACTCTGCCCCCAGCCTGGAGCGCTGCAGGGGGTTGGTGTGACCCAAGGGCAGGACCCGGCACTTGGCCTTGGTGAATCTTGTATCATTGTCCTCAGCCCATCCAGCCAGCCTGTTCAGATTCCTTTGCAGAGCCATCCTACCCTGAAGCAAATTAACGCTCCCACCCAACTTGGTGTCATCTGCAAGCAAAAGGGAATAAGGTCCTGCTTCTGCTCTTTAGGGGGTCATTGGAACTAGGGATGTTAGGTGTTGCCCATGAAATTAGTTTCTGTACAGTTAGTCTACTCCAATCTATCTCACCTTTTTCCTACAGCAAAATAGCATTCTCTTAATCAGTTGATTTCTGATGCTACCACAACCCCTGGCCCTTTTGCCAGAAGAGTATGCTTTTGATTTTGTCTTCCAATTGAGTACTTCAGTCTTTACTATCTTGATATTTCCTGGAACTGAGAGATGTTCTAAGTATTTAGAAAAGAACCCTGCCTGATTGATTTCATTGGTGACTTCCAGTTGATAACTCTGTTTTTATAGGCTCTTGAAGTGATTTTTTTGAACGCGTCCTGCAGTATGTGAGCTGGTTTCTCAGTAGGTTTTTAAATATTACACGTCAGGTGCTTGTGGACCCTCTCATTGAATTGTTAGTTACATTTTTTTCTTACCTCCTGTGATCTCTTCGCCTTGAAATGCGGGTGTTCATGGCTGACATTCCATGTAGTATTTGCTTTCTGACTCTCAAGTTAGGCTCATCCTGAAGGGATCAGTGGTTTTGGATGGGGTTTTTTGGTTGTGTTTGGTTTTTATTTTAGAACCCGAGATTATTGCTGATTTCCAAAGCCTCATGTTGCATGGACTGACTGTATTTCATAGCCTAGGTGTCTGAAAAAGTCCACGTCCTTTTTGCAAGTCTCCCAATGTAATACTTCTCCACTGAAGATCCAGGAGTTTTGATAACTACATGCGATGTCCATCCTCTGTTACAAAACCTTGAAGGTTTTCCAGTGGTGGGCTGGGTCCATCATACCAGTGATCAAGTGATGTTGGTAGCTGAGCTACTCAGTGTTGCCGTTTTGCATGTTTGCTTGAGACCACTTGGTCTTTTGATGACACATTCACTTCAGCATCCAGAACTTTGGTAGGACATGTACCAAAGACAGCAGAGCCTACTGTGGTAGGCACTTCTTGACCGATGAAAGTCTGACATCATTAACAAAATGATGTTGTGGTGGTATGGAATGGTGCCTATTTTTGAAGAAATAAGGTTTTTTACTACTAACCAGCTTTGAGATATGAAATTTTCAGGCACCTTTTTTTCCCCATGGGGATGGTGCCTTAACAAATAACAAGTTTATTGTTAGAGTTAGTTTACCTGCTTCTTTAAGAACAGAGTGCAAAGCTTACCATTATGTGAAATACTTGACCTACTGTGATTAAGCAAAGTAAAAAAAAAAAATAATTAAAAAATCCTTAATAGCTTATATCAAGAACATTCTGTTTGCTTGCAAGTAGCCTTATGCTGCTTCTTTTGTTCTTACTAATTTGTTATGCTAGACAAGTTGAAGACCAAAGTCGATGCACTCATCCTGTCTTGAAAAAGAACTCCACTGTGTTTACCCAATGCCCATCTTTGTGTCTAATCATGTATTCTAATTAAGTCAACTGCCTTAATGACAAGTAATTTAAAAACACTGAAATGGTAACATTAAAATCTACATTATGCATTTGAAAATGTAGAATTGGATTATTGCACAGAGTTGTATCATAGAATTTTATGCTGGGTACCAAGGATTGAAGGGAAAATAATTAGTGATTTTTGTGACAGTGATGGCATACATTTTTTAAATGTAAATACTGTAATATGTAAATGAAAATGTTCTCTCACTTCTGCTTCTGCTTCACTCAATTGAGTTATTTAATTTTGTTCTTGTTGAAAATAATGTTATGAAATATGAAGATATTGTATCTTTGTACACTCTCTTGCCTCATTTACCTAGAATGCTGTTCTTGCAGGAAGGATTTAAAATTTGTGAGTGACATTGAGAAGGAAATGAGAATGCTTGTGGAAGCTGTGAATAAGGTCAGTATTCAGATATTCTCTATGACTTACTGGAGGAAATAGTTTTGTTTAGTTTGGAGGAAGTTTGATGTTGCTAAACTTTACTAACACTAATAGTCATGAGTTGACACTAGATCTGTTTGGGCTCCAGTAGAGTGCACAATTTAGTTATAAATAGAACAAGATTTTTAGAGGATGTAGTTTATTTTAGTGGATGTTTGGTAGGATCACTTTGGTGACAGCTAAGCTTTGTTTAAAGATTCAAGTAGTGCTAGGCTTTAATGCATCAATGGATTATGATTAATTTTTTGATCTCCATTAATAAAGTATTAATTGGCAAAGATGGTGTTTAAAGCTTCAGGCTTTGAGGAGGAAAGCCTAGGTTTTTCTTATCTCTTTTGTGGAACTTGCTTATAAATTTGTGGATATCTTCCGGCATTTCCCAGTGTGTGAGGTAGTCCTCCTGCTTCTCAGTTGACAGCCTAACTTTCACAAGGCTGTCAGATTCGTTCTTTGGATGTTTAGATTCCTGATTACCAGTTTTCTCTTTAGACGCTCATTCATTGCTTACAGCACATCCTGTGCTTCTGTATGTGAGCCAGTTTGGTAACAGTAGATTGACTTGTGCCCTGCTACACGAGACTGTAGTTGTTTCAAAGAATCATGGAATGTTTGAGGATGGAAGGGACCTCTAGAGGTCATCTTGTACAACCCACCGTGCTCAAGCTGGGCCATCTAGAGCTCACTGCCCAGGACCGTGTCCAGATGGCTTCTGAATATCTCCAAGGATGGAGAGGTCACAACCTCCCTGGGCAACCAGTGCCAGTGCTTGGTCACCCTCACAGTAAAAAGACTGTTTCCTGATGTTCAAAGAGAACCTCCTGTGTCTTGTCAATGGGCACCACAGAAAAGAGCGTGGCTCTGTCCTCTTTACACCCTCCCTTCATGTATTTATACATGTTGATAATATCACCCCTGACCCTTCTCTTCTCCAGGCTGAGAGAGCTGGGACTGTTCAGCCTTTCCTCAATGGAAAGATCCTCCAGTCCCTTAATCATCTTTGTGGCCCTTCACTGGACTGTCTCCAGCATGTCCATAGTCTGTCTTGTACCGGGGAACCCAGAATTGGACAGGGAACTCCAGGTGCGGCCTCACCAGCTCTGAGTAGAGGGGAAGGAGGACCTCCCTCTGCTTGCTGGCAATGCCTAATGCAGACCAGGATGCCATTAGCCTTCTTTGCCACAAGGGTACATCACTGGCTCGTCTTCAACTTGGTGTCCACCACGAGCCCCAGGTCCTTTTCTGCAAGTTGTTTTCCAGCTGGGTGGCACCCAGCACATACTGGTGTGTGGGGTTGTTCCTCACCGGGTGCGGGACTTTGCACTTCTCCTTGCTGAACTTCATGAGGTTTCTCTCAGCCCACTTCTCCAGCCTCTCAAGCTCACGCTGGATGGCAGCACGGCCCCCTGGCCACTGTCAGCCACTCCTCCCAACTTTGTGTCATCGGCAAACTCTCTGAGGGTACACTCTGCCCCTCATGCACATCACTAATGAAGAACATGAAACGAACGTCATGAAGACGTTAACCAGGACTGGACCGAGTATGTGGGCCTCCTGGACTCCCCCCCAGGGTGCCCTGCTGCTTACTGGCCTCCAACTAGACCCTGTGCCCCTCATCACCACCCTCAGGGCCCAGCCATTCAGCCAGTTTTGAATCCAGCTCACTGTCTGCTCAGCCAGCCCCTGCAGCCACAGCTTGAGGGGCTACAAGG
>JAHREE010010269.1:98452-110848 GCA_033628505.1 Tringa tobata
GATGTTTCTTGTCCTTCATGGAAGGAAGGAACCTGGATGTGGGTTCCAGAAGGAGCTGCTCCTTTGCTTTCCCAGGGATTGAGGTGAGGCTGACTAGCCTCTAGCTCTGTGTGTCCTCCTTGCATGTCAAAGATGGGAGTGACAGCACACGTGTGAGCCGTGCTCTGACTTTCTTTTCCTTCAAAATGGTGGCATGTATGGTGTAAAAGGGGGCATATCCCTTGCACTGTAAAGTTAACCTGCTCTTTTACTCAGTTTTTATTCTTGCATACCTTTTCTTTTTATTTCTGGAAGTCTGAGGCTTTATTTGCTCCCTTGTCTCATCTCTTCTCCCCACAGGTATGTCTTGGGCATGTCTTACAGACATGCAAGCATTGCTCATTCAGGCCTGTGTTCAACCTGTCCAAGTAAACTCCCCCTCTTTGGAGCCAAAGATTGGATTAGTATGTTTGACGTGGTATTATGCAAGGAGACTGTTTTCATTTGTTCTTCTGCCCTGATCCCTAAGTCCTCCTTATGCTTGAGTCTGCATTCAGGCTGACTAAAGTTGTGGCTTATTTTCTTTGTTTCTGGATGTAGAGCTTTACTTAGTTGTACTAAATGTATTTTGCATGCTAGTTTATCAAGCATTCAGGTAGCTCTGCCCCTGTCAGAGCTATGTCTTTCATAGCGGTTACTTAGGCTTGCACATTTCACTTTGATTGTTTTATTCTTTTGCACTGTGGGTTTGGAGATAGCAACTTCAGCTTAATTGAATAAATGAGTAATAAAAACAATTTTGATATTTAGAAGTTTTAGGTACAGCTGTACCATATTAATGCTATCATTTTATGACTTTCCCTCATGAACATGTGTTCCTGTAGACTCATCAGTGTGTACTCATCTAGCATAGCAGAGGTGTCAGCATTGATATATGTAAGCAGTCAAGACAGGAAACATTTATATTCTCCAGCCCTGCATATGGACAGATGTTCTGATATTTTTCTGAGAGTGGAACCATCACCACTTTTTAAAGCAAACGTTACTAGTCATCATGATTAGATACAGAATCTGTAGAGTTTTCTTCATTGAAATGCTTGTAGAAGTGTTGTAATAGATGGGAGGCTTATTATATTCTTTGTTGAGTAAAGATTATATCCTGACAGCATGTGATTACCCTGAAGATGTATGGAAATGATTGACCACAGTTTCTGGACCAGCTAGTATTCATGTTAGCTATTTTACAGTCTAAGAGAAGACAGATATTAGCCCTCTATTTACAGGGTGGCTACAATGTACCTCTGATGTATATCTTGCTCTTTTACATGTGATCTTTACATTAATATAGGCGACTGACCTTTTGTAAATCTGGATTTGGTACTTTGAGGGAGCTTCTCCTTCATGTACCTAAAAATAGCTTCTAAAAGGACTTGCTTTATGATTTTATTTTTTTTTCGCCCAGGCTTTGAAGCGTAGCTGATCAACCTGTTGTTCCTTGTGTTGTGTTTTTGGTTTTTTTGTTTTGATTTTTGGATATGTTTTTTTTTAAGATAGTTGCAAATGTTACCTTTCTCTAGTTCATTGGGTTCCTACCCCATTCTCTACAGTCTTTCGGATGTTGTCCTGGTTTCTTAGATTCCATAAATGCACTGCCAGGAAGTTGTATAGGTTGGGATTTCTCTAGAAATCCTTGACTCAGACTTACTCTGCTACTGGTAGTTTGTTTTCCCCTTCAACCTTGTCTGTACAGCCAAAGACCTAGAAGCCTTTTTGGTGACAACCAAGGCAAAAGCTGAAGTAGCGTCTTGCATCCCTGAAGCACTGGGTGTCTCCTCCTCACCTGCACTTGCTGTTACAAAGTCACCCAACGCCAGGACAGGGCTCACAGGGTCCTGCTTTTTGTTTGTTCTTTTACTGTTCATAGAGCAATCAGTGTAGAATTACAAGCATTATCAGTCTTTAACTGAAATGAAAACTACAGTTTTGTTTTTATTTAATAACAAGTCTATTGATGCCATTAGAAATAGCTTCTTTGGTAGAGGGAAGTGATAAATAAGTGTAGCTATCTGCAATATGTGCAGTCTGAAAAATAAAATTAGATGTAGTTGAAAATTGGCAAATTTGAAAAAAAATTAGAAAATGTCATTTTATACTGCTGCTTTGAGATACAAGTAGAATGGATAAATTCAGGATTTGTATTTCAGACTTAAAAGATACGTGTGTGTGTGTGTACTTTGAAGTGATGGAAACAATGGAAAACACATAATTCAGTTTTGGGCAAGTGAACATTTTTAGATTAGTTATTTGGGGATACTGAAGTACTAGCAATTTGTGGTACTAATTTTATTATAGTGGCAAAATTTTAAAGGTAGAAGCACTTTATTTTTTCTTTTTTTCTTTCCCCTGCTCTCTGCCCCTCCCCCCCCGAAGGAAAACTTTACCTTTTTTTTTCTTTTTTTTTTTTTTAATCTTTTCTCTTGAATTCAGGGCAAGCATACAAAGAAGAGCCATTGTTACCCCCCAATGAACAGAGATCACCGGAGAATCATCCATGAATTAGCTCAGGTTTATGGCATTGAAAGTGTGAGCTATGACAACGAACCAAAGCGTAATGTTGTGATCACTGCAGTGAAGTATGTAATCCATTATTGTTTTCAAATCTATTAACTATAGTTGAAATAATCAAGTGTTTTTATCACTTACTCAAATGAGTTTGTTTATAGTGCAATTTGCAACATGCAGTAACTTCCAGTAGAAATTTTTTTAAAGCGGTTTTTAAATTGATAATTTCATAGGCTTCTACTTCCACGAGTCAAGTAAATCTTCAGAGAAGAAAACCCAATTAGAAATAAAAAAGCTAAGAAAACATTTTGCAAGGCTTTTTTCTGTTCATCTTAGCAGTAACTTTTTGTCTTTTTACCATCAGCTAAATTTGATGGAGGTATCAAAGATAATAAATGTCATACAATTTTATGAAAATTAATATCTGGGTTGAGAAGTCATACCTAAATTTGCACCTTCTTTGAAAAATTCTGATATTGGAACTTACTTGTTCTCCATCTGTCTGAACCTGCCACAGAGTATACTCCAGGAATTTCTGCAAATTGAAGAGATTTCTAAGCAAAACTGGAAATACTTGGAGAAGACCCAAAGAAGGCAGTTCATATTAGAGAAGGAAATGAAGGGAGTATAGCTGGGGAAAAGCAAGGTGATTGCAGTGGAGCCGCAGTATGTGAAGGCTTCCCAAATCTTGCATATCAAGGCTTCGTTGATTCGGCTGCTCACAAGCAGCATATTTAGTTTAGCACTGTCAAGTTGTGGTTCTTTGACAATCGGTTGTTTCCAACTGTAGATACTGACTGTAGTTATAAAAAAACCCTGTCACCTTCCATGCTACTGAAGTGCCGTGAGCTGCTCCTGAGCCCGTTCGGGGGTTGGTAGATTAGCTACAACCTTGATTTCTTCAAAGAGGCATGGAACACCATTTTGATATCCATTTGTGTTTCCACAAAACAATTTAAGGCACTCTTTTTGTTTCTAGTAAAGGAAGGTGAGAAAAGAGACCATATTTAAAAGAACTTAAGAAAAAAAAATAGATGGGCAGGGGGACAGGATGAGAATTAGTGAAGAGGATAAAGTGTCAGAGAATGGAGCGGGAGAGATGACTGTGCTTTAAAAACAAGGATGTATCCTTGAGAACAAGAGGCCTTCCTCTGTGGTTGTAGGAGAGATTGCACAATTGCTCCTTCCCTTGTGGTGTACAGGGAACAGCGTACCATGCAGAAAGCACATGCTGCTATCTCACCTCTGCCAGTCTTCCAGACACCAGGTGGTCTCCTAAGAATATTCTCCAGCTGCATAACAATGTTTCTTATTTCAGTGGATTCATCCAAAGCTGCTTTTAGTTTTATTGGCTACTTCTTCAAGACATAAAGAACATTGAAGCCTCAGACAAGTGATAACTCAAGTTCTGGGATCTTATTTTTGAGTATTTCACAATAGCTTCTTCAAGTCCAGAGCTAGTAGTCACCAGAAAGTCCAAGTAGTTTGCATTTTGTTTCATCCTCTGCTCGGCATTGCCTGTGGATTTCTATTACAGGCACTTTGGAGTGTAGATAATTCAAAATGGTGATAGACAAAGAGACCATTCTTCCTCTTCACACACCCTCATTTTGTCATTGAAATCGTAACATCACCGTAGAGGTTGGTCAGAGGATGGTGCTAAGAAAGCTTCCTTCAACCAGAATTCTTCCTTTTCCGGATATCTAGGAGCAGACACCACAAATCTGCTTTGCCCTCAGCCCCTGCCCCCATCATCGTTCCACCACATCAGCAAGAGCTGGATGAGAGTCGCTGGCGTACAACATTGCCAGTGTCTAACCACATAGAGAGCATTCCCAGTATTGACCATCAACGTTGGTCTGAATGACAGTTCTGATGTTGTTTGCAAGATTTTTGCAGTTCATTTGAACAGACTGTCAGCACTCAGTTTAAAAAAATACTGAAATGGGGTCAGGGATCATTGCTTCATATTTTAGTGGACTTCTGACTTACCTTGAGAGTGTTGCTGAGTTTTTCATCTGTGGTGCCACTATATCAAGGAATTGGCCATTGAATTTTCAGAACTGATGGAAACAAGACATGATGGAAATAAGACAAGTAGTTATTTTTTTTGAGCTCTGAAATAGAAGTAGTGTTCATCTATGTAGTGATGTGAGATTACAACTGCTTAGACCTCTGAGGGAGGAGGGGGGAAATATTCATTACCAAGTATGTGACAAAGAGTGGAACTTTTAACACGTGCACTTCTGGAATTATAGCAATACACAAGCCATCGCTTTGCAGCGGTTTTGCTATTTGAAATGTAATTTTGAAAGGAGCAAGATGAACTTGAAGGCAGGAATTTAATGTGATTAGTAAACACAGAGAATCTCATGGTCTACAGGACTCTGCTCTGGGAGGAGTTTATTTAAAAATTCATTAATAAAATGAACAAGGAGGAAACTTCATTTAGTGATTGACATATAATTGTACAATTATTTAGTCTGGGAAGGACCCTTAAGATCATTAAGGGATCCAACCATTAATCTAACACTAACAAGTCCACCATTAAACCATATCCCTAAGCATCACGTCTACACATCATTTAAATATCTCAGGGGTGGTGACTCAGCCACTTCCCTGGGCAGCCTGTTCCAATGCTTGACAACTCTTTCAGTGGATAAATTTTTCCTAGTATCCAGTGTAAACTATTCAGATAGCAATAGGAAAGCAATGTGGTTTAGTGTACCAGAAGTGTCTTAAAATATCAGTAACAGGGGTTTAGAGGAAAGTTCAAGGGTAAGAAATTGACCTTGACAATGTTGAAGAATTTGTAATTTATTCAGCTTATTCAGCACCCAGAAAACATTAAAAAGAAACTGATGGAAAAGATGCTAATAGTGGAAGGTTTTTTAGTCTTGCCCTGAAATCATAACAATGACTGGAAGTTGAAATAAAGCAAGCTCACTCTTGAAAACGGCTCATGAATTTATAGGAAGTTTTAAGACATCTTCACAGCCTATATAGTGGGTTTGGTAATTATTTGGATTTTTTTATTTTTTTTTAATTAGATGCCTTTTTTGGAACAATCTTTCTTGGTGATTATTTTTTGTGGGTTTTTTGTTGGTTTTGTCTTGTTTGGGTTTTGGTTTTTTTGTGGTTGGGTTTTTTGGGTTGTTTTTTTTGTTTGGTTTTTGTTGTGTTTTTTTTTAAAATCCCTCCTCTTTCTGCAGCCAGTGCAGCCTTTGGTAAGGGACTGCCATGCTGAAGCTGGGTGTGGTGCCTACAGCACATAAATATACATGCTAAAGTACCCCATCCTCCTATGCTGCCCTGCACCACAGCCACAGGGTGGCCCTTGCGTTGCAGATGGTACAAGGCATAAAGTTATTTTCCTGATGTGGTTCACCTGAGCTAGCTGCCAAGGAAGAGGCAGTGTTGCTGCTTTGTTCCTGAGAGAGCGCTGCTCAGCGGAGCCGCTTTCGGTGCAGAGCGATAAATATGTTTAACATGACTTACTGCCAGAGTTTAAGAACATGTTTCCACAGTGTTAGGTAACATGTTGTGAAGATGCAATGAACTGTGTTCCCGTGATGCTGAGTTAAGCTAATACACCTTCTGTGAAAGAACAGATATATGTTGTCCTAGAATGCAAGTATTGCATTTTTGGTATTTTAACATGTGCCCTTCACAGTAGAAATGGGTTGTGCGCTTCATATGCAGAAAGGGAGGAGTCTGGGCACTAATACTTAATTTAGTAAGCTGGTTCTGTTTTTATAGACAGTGATCAAGAGACATTTAGAATACTGGGTATCTTGTTGTTGGTAATGAAAATGGACTTTGAAATCTATTGGTCTCCATGGTTGGAAAATTAAATATTTGAATAGGTGGTTTAAGTATGCGAGTATGCACTCTGACACTGGAACTGAACTAGTTACAAATGTAACTTTTTTGCCCTAACTTCTTTAAAAATCTAATTTTCTATGGAATTAAATAACCTTTCTTTTATTTTTCTAGAGGGAAATCCATTTGTCCGAGCAATACTTTAACTTCTGTGCTAGATAAAGAAATGCAGAGCAGGCCTCCACCTCCTATTCCTCATTATAAGCAAACAGATAAGTAAGGAATTTGTTTTTAAATCAGTATTCTTCAATTTTGTGCTGATTACTGGCAGAGACTGTTCCTGAGCTTCAACTTTAGACTCTGTGTTTCTTTGTTTTCCCAACGCACACACAGCTTTGGAGCTTGCAGCCTGCACCAAGATTTTTTTTTTCTGCAGAAGTAAACCTGAAATTAAGTGCTAAAAAATGTAGGATTGACTACGTGGTATAGGAGTAGTAATGTAACAAATATTGTGGACTTCAAAAATTATTTTTTAATAAAGATTAGATAGCTGGGAAGAAGTGGCTGTTTTGGAGTTTGGGGGATGCTATTTACCTTTAACTTTTCTCTGCAAAAGAGTAATGTCGTACTGGCATAAAATTAATTATTTGGACAGGTAGTAAATGCATTTTTCTTGTGTAGGTGTGATTACGCAGTTGGCTAAAGGCTATCATTTTTCTCAGACAGTGAAAACTAGTGAAGATGGGAAATATAAGGCTTCTTGGTGAATAGTTTAAAAGAACAGTCTTTCCTTTATATGACCTGCCAGCGTCAGGTACCCATAGTCATGTCATAGTTAGGAATTTTTTTAATGGATAGCTTATTCTTTGCTCAGGTTTGCCTTTCAGAAGGTTTTCCCCCCAAGTTATTTCCAAATTAACATTTGAAATCATGTTCTGTGAAGTACCATTTGCTGAACCAGACTGCTTAATTTTTCAGTACCTATTGCAGTAGCTATTGGGTGCTTAAAGTGCTGCAGAATACAAAGTAGGCGGTTCTGAAAAAAATTGAATTATTTCAGAACTAAGCATCTAGAGTGAAACCCGTCTAAAATGACTGCATAAAGTGGAACTCAATGTCAATTTTAAAAAGGTTCTTACTCTTAATTTCCACTTGCTCCTGTGGGATTGCTGTCTTCAGTGACCCTAATGAAAGGGGCTTATGTGGCAAAAATAAACAAAAAAAAGGCTTTAGCCATTTATTTTTAATTACTAGAAGTGAAATTTCTTTAGAAGTCCTTAATTCTACAAAATCTTCAGGAAGATCTTGTACTGTCTTATGGAAAAAATCTTTATAGTGTTTGGATTTTATATTACCATTAGTATTAACATTATTATTACCATTTGGTATTACTGTGGCTTTTAAAAGCTAGCAGATTTTATCATCAACTCATTTCAGCAGTATTTCTTTTTCTCTGCCTTTTAAAAAGGCATGTTGAACATTTAGTCTTCAGTACAGTATTGTTTTTGTAATAATGTTACCAGTAAACAGTATTTTCCAGTAAAATATCAAAACACATTTCGTGAATTTAGCCACACAGTCATGTTACATGTACGTTATTTTAGTAACTGATTGTTGGGAAAAAATATATACCTTAACAAAGGCTTTCTGGAGCATGAAAGTGTTTTCATTAAAACCTAATTTAGAAATCCATGCCATTTACCAATGCAGTGTGTGTGTGTGCACACTGAGACATTATGGGAGTTTGTGATTTCCATTTACTTTGTATCTTGTTTTTCATGCGAGTGAGTAACTTCTAATATTCTTATAATTTCAGGAGTAGTGGAAACAGTGGTTTATCCAAACCATTAAAAGAAGATCCGGTAATTGACTACTTTGATGTCCAGGACTGAAGTGATTGATGTAGAGTTACGATACGGAAGCTTAGAGGTGAAGATACTAAGTTACTGTGTAAGGCACTTTTTAGTTATCTGTCAAATGTTCAATTGTTTAGTGTACTGATGATTTAACATCTAAAGTTAGATTGGTTGTGATACTTTAAAAAGTTAGACATTTTTACAGTTTATGTAACTACATAATACCTAAAAGTAGTATAGCTCTTTTGAAACCTGGGTTTGGTGCAATTTTTTTATCTAATGTTCTGTCAGAATTATGTAGATTTGCACTGATGCCTTTAAAGTGAGAGAACAGGTAATCAAATATATATTTTGGGGGTAGTAAGAACAATGATAAAGATTTATTTTGACATAACCCATACAACTTATAATGGACGAGAAGTAATCTGTGTTAAAAACAGTGATGGAAATATTCTTAAAGTGTTTTCATATTTTATTAGTTAACTTTTGTGTTAATGTGGTAAAACTGGGAATTTGAGTTACTCTTCTACATGAAAAAAATATAAAATTTATTAGAAGTATGAGTATATACACTAAATGCCCATTAAGAGCACAGACTTCCTTTGTTACATGAGGAGCCGGGATTTGGGGAAGATGGGGAATTAAGGCTTATTTTGCTTTATCTCAAATTTGATGTGTAAAACAAAAATGAAATACCAAACCAAAAAAACTCACCCTCCTAAAAAACAGCACAAGAAAATTATTAATACTTTGTTATTCAAGATCTTGAACAAAATCAGACTTTATGTATTATTTTGGTGTTCTATTTGGTTTAATTTGTATTTAGATATATTAGCTTGATGGTCTTCTGTTTTGGTTTTTGGCTTTTTTTGCATGGTTTTATTTGGGGTTTGCAATCTATTTCTGTAGCGTGCAAGCTTAAGGTGAATGTGTGAAGTTTGGTTTAAGTGTGTTATGAATTTGGAACAATATTTGTAAAATTTATAAGACAATCTGTCTAAAATGTTTGGCCATGGAAGATCTTTGTTTTATGGGAGATGCCATAAGCAAAATGGGATGGTGGGTTCCACAGTGAAAGACACCAAAGTGGTCTCGTAGATGGTGAATTGTTTCCAGATGATGAGTTAAGGTAGGTGAGTAGTTCTCTGAGAGGACATTGTAGGTCTGATCAGAAAAGGTGGCACAGCTCTCAGTTTGAGTAATACCTGTTCACTTGAAGAGGAGTTTTTTTGTGTTAATAACTAACTTTGACACCGATGCACTCGATTTCTTGTTCAATTGTGGCTGGCTACGTGTAGTGCTGGAGGTGAGTCCCCTGGGCAGCTCCAGAGCCTGCTGCTACAAGGGCTCAGCGTACTGAAGAAACAGATCTAGCAGAAGACTTGTCATCTGTTGCTGATTTATTTTTCAGCCAGCTCGGTACGGTGTAGCGTGAGATTTGTTGCCAAGAAAATGGAATGCACTTATCCATGCTCAGATTCTCTTACGGTTATCCCATGACCCTGAGCCTTAACTGTGGAGCATTCTGTGGCTACGGTTAGTCTTGAACAGCTTGTAAAACATTAAAGACTGAGCAGCAAACTTGCATACCGTATTTGTTCCCAAAAATGTTGTGAAAATTAAAATGCATGCTGTTATTGCCTATTTTTAGGAGCTTATTATTTCACATTAAAAAAAAACCATGCAGTCTTACATGTTTCTAAACATTTGAAATGCATATGTTTTGGATCAAACAATTACCAGGATTTTCAACCCTCGAGAGCGTTCAGGCTTTTAATTTGCATGTAGTGGTTTAAATTGGTTTTAGCTTTTTTTTTTTTGTTTAATATTTTGTGAACAGAAATGAAAAATAAATTAACGTAGCTTATATTGCCCTTAATTTCTTAAGCCAATTAATGTTTGATTCTACAAGGTATACTGCTTTGCTAAGTTCAGCTGATGAAATAAGTTGCTTGGCATCTTTCCAGGAATGTATTTCTTCAGTCCATTGTGAGCAGTGTGTCTGTTCCAGTGCTTGCAGATTAAGTGCCAACTCAGTGTGGCCAGGCAAAGGCTAATTCTGGGTTTGAAACTAAACCATGTTAATATAGTACTGTTTTCAAGCTATTTAGGGAGAATGTACACAATCATACTGCAAAGGTGGGTTCTGGACAGGAGCTGGCACACGTGTCCAGCCGGCTGAGAGCATCTGCTAGACGCATGTACCACGCAGTTGGTGTGCCATGGGTAGAGCTAACATCACAGAAAACCAAAGCCATTTAGTTGTTTATAAATAGAATAAAGCTGAAGCCTATGAACACCATTTCACATGACTAAAGCTAAAACTTCACATTTGCACCTCTGATTTAAAATTTAAAACTTAAAAAGGTTTTAATGCCATTATATTTAGTTCTGCTCTTTGGAATTCTTGTCAGATTATGGCTTTAACATAAAAATGTCAACCTTGGTGAGATGTGCTTCAGCTGTCAAGTATTCTGCCACTGCTTTTAATAGGAAAACCCAGGTAATCTTCAGCTTCTCAACATGAGACTAATAATTATTACTGAATCTGTTCATACCGAGAAGTCATAGTTCTCAGTACTAAACCTCTTGACTACATGAATGTTAAAACATTTTTATAGGTCTGTATGTTACACCTTTCTAAGTGGTGGCTCTTGGAGCATATCTGTAGTTAGGAAGCAAGTCACGTGTGCAGAAACATTTATTTTGAAATACATTTTAATAACTTGGTTAAAAACACGATAGCATACATTTACCTGAGAAAGTAATACCAAAAAGAAAGTATTGATGTTGTTCTTCCCAGAACATAGTTCCATAGCCTTAAGAGGGAAATCAGCAAAGTGTAACGTGGTGCTCTCCTTTCTGTTCGGGTTTGCTTTTGCTGCAATGTATCTGTGACTTTCATATGGAATAGAACTAAAGCAGTAGTTTTGATATCTGTAATAACTCTTCATCATATTGCATGTGTGCCTCAGAAAATATTTTTCAAATAGCTATTTTGTAAGTCTGAGCTGGTCTTTACAGCTTTTATCTAATAGAAAAATTGAGTGGATAAAAAAAAATAATCTTTGCATCAATGAAGTCAGTGGCAAAAATCCTATTGGTGTCACTGGAACCAAGACTTAAGCTTCGATGTGCTAGTTGTTTTCCACAGCCCTAAGAACAATATTGTTTCCTGTAAATTTATTTGAAAAAAAGTACTCTGCAATAAACATATTTTAAAATAAATAATGTGATGTCAGTTGGAATTCATGCAACTTCATGAAGTGCTTTTATAATTGTGTATAAGATAGGCAGGTACTTTGACATTTGGGCTGTGCTATTACCTATCTATATCGTTTAACACGTTTCAAGTGCTCTGAATAGTCAGTGCTTGGGTTTAACCTAAAATTGTGTAAGATGCATAAGTAGACTTCAATGCCACTGTTTCTATGGCAGTTTTGTACAATATCTGCTGCGTAATACAATGAGAAAAGTAAAATTGTTCCAAACCATTTATTCTTAAGTTATTTGTTGAAAGGTTTATATTTGACTTCATTTTTTTCAGGTTACTGGTATAAAATTACTTTCTTTATAAATCTGAAATAAATCTACGTTCAGTGCTTTGAAATTGTTTGCCAGCTTTGTCTCGGTATTCCAAAGTTGGAAGACTGAGTTATCACAGAGAAACAGTAAAGATTTAAATGGAAGTTTCAGGAGTCCTTTTCCTCAAATTTTGAAATACGAGGTGTGCTTTCCTGGATTTGAGGTGATTTTAAATGAGTGCTGTAAGGACGACAAAGCAAGTGAAGAGGGACTCAGGGAATGGAAAGTAAAGATTATCTGCTGCCTTCTTGGGATTCAGAAGTACAGGAGAGATGATTATCTGAATAGAAATGTACATTTTGGTTATCTGAAGAACTATTTACTATGTCAACCTAAATGCTACTTGGCAATAAAATGTGTGATTTTAACTCATTGTCCCTTCATTGTTGTTTGCCCCCGTTCAGTTATGATGGTGTCTGTAAAGGAGAGAGGTGCGGGGGCAGGGAGTGGGGGCTCATGGCACTTAGAGCCCTTGTGGGCATTAGATTTAACAAATACAGGATGACAAATGGGGGGGGGGGGGGAGGAGGGGGCCAGGTTGTGAAAACTTTGCTAACACAGTTCGGTAGATGGCAGGGAGACTCAGAAAGCA
>JAHREE010010269.1:155469-235335 GCA_033628505.1 Tringa tobata
TCCCTGTTGAACCTCATGAGGTTCTTCCTTGCCCAGCTCTCCAGCCTGTCCAGATCCCGCTGGATGGCAGCACGGCCCTCTGGGGTGTCAGCCACCCCTCCCAGTTTGGTATCATCAGCAAACTTGCTGAGGATACACTCTGTCCCCTCATCCAGGTCACTGACGAATATATTGAACAGTACTGGACCAAGTATTGACATAGTATCAAGTATTTTGATACTATGTTTCCAGTATGTCACTACTTATTCTTACTCTACTCGTGACTATTTGAAAAAGTTCAAAAAAAAATTCTGATCAGCAATGCAAAAATAAAGTCAAGTCTGTTTGGTGTTGTCCTGGTTAAAGTAGTAACCAAACAGAATTTGGTAACTGACACTTATTATTTCATACCAGATGTCACTGGTTTATATTAATATTATAAATACAAATATATGTATTTATATTAATACCTGTTTTCACTGTTTTATAACATGTTCTGAATACCAAATGTCCCATCAATTATGACTGTGCTACTGTACATCTACAGAGTTGCAAGGAAAACTGTATTTATTGTAGTAAGACATACCCAAAATTCCAAAACTAAAGGTGTAGGACCAAACTGGAGATATAAACAGGAGATAAAAAATAAATAGGAAATATTTCAATAAATTATGCAGAAAAGAACATCGTATCAGCAGGTAGACTTTGTAGCCTTGTTAAGATTTAATTCGATGATTTTTGTACAAAATTAAAACTACAACTTCTGTATTAAAAATTAAAAACACTACAAGAAATAATGCAGTCCATAATGAAATGTTACAGATCAAGTCATAGTTGACATTGTTTATTTTCAGGGCTTCTGAAATGTCATTTGGATTTAGTGACACTGTTAGCTATTCTAGGTTAAAAATTATTTATTTACAAATGTGAAGGAATTAATTTTTTCTTTAAATATTTGTCTGTGTATATTCATGGTGAATCACAGCAAACTTACAAAAAGTTTGATGCATATATTATGCTGCTTTTATTTTCCAAACAGCAATGAGCAGATGCACATAGTACTTCCTTTAGGTCACCTTAGACTTGGAATTGAAAAGCTGAAGATGCAATCTTTATAGTCAGTTTATCTTTTTTGCTTTAGAGTTTCCCTTCAAGTCTGAATGATGTCTTATTCTTTTTTTCTTTCTTTCATGTAACACAAGAAGGTTTTGGTTCCTTTCCTTGTGACTCTCAAGTTTTAACAGGGGTGTGGATTTCATGGTATTACCTATCCTTTGTCTTTTCCGCATCTCTTTTTTTTGTCTTCTTGCTGTAACTTCTCAATATATTTCTTGTTTAATTTTTCCCAGGCTGTATGCCTGCGAGCTCTTCAGGGGAGCTTCTGCTTACTTTATATCTACTGGAATTAATTTTCCATTTATTGTACTAGTGTTGAGATCATAACTAAAAGATTTTAAATCTGACAATTACTTTATAGTAAGCAGTGACACTACATTTCTGTTGGAAGAGCTGCTTACTCTAGGTAAGTTTGGCACAAGTCCTTTCAAGCCATATTTACTTGAGGTTTAGGAGGGTTCCTTCCAGATGAAAGTCTTTGGGCTTGGCATCAGACAAGCATTCCCGGGGTACCTCACAGAAACTTCTCACCTTCTACAATGCTTGATACTGCCATGTGCTCTGGGGGAAGCTGCTGCCTGGTGAAAAGTTATGGAGAACATGAAGGGCATATCTCCCATGAGGCAGGAATTAACAATTTATCCCAATTCTTGCTTTTCAGGCTACTAGCTTTGAAATTTCTTGTTCCTGTAAAGATGCTGTTGAAGACTGCCTCTATGGCAATGGCCTGTTTACTGGGGCTTTGTCTCATCCAGGAAGGGCCAGGCAGTTATTGATCATCGTATCAGAGACTGATAGGTAGTTCAGAATTCCTCCTTCTGGTTATTTGCTATGACCCACCTCATAAATTCAAAAAAAGTGTGGATTTGAAATTAGAGATGGTCTTCACTCGCTACTGCTAGCTTGTGAGGTTTGATCTGTGTTAACAACTCTAGCACCATGTCCCATTGTGCGTTGGATTTAGTGCACTCTTCTCCCTACTTAAGAGGCACGTATTGCTAATAAATGTTTTATGTGTTGCTAATAAACATGTATGGAGTTCAGCTATGCAATTTAGCTTCCCAGGATGTCATATCTGGCAGACCTCAGAACAGAACCCTGTCATAGCTGCAAGGCAAAAGTACTGATTCTTTTTTTTCCCTTCACTGGGACATGGACTATCTGGAGGGGCAGGAATCAGTCATCTGCATGTGGCTTTCCCCAGCAGAGGCTGTTAACAGCAGGGCAAAAAAGCACACCTGCTGGCGTACCTCCATACAGAGACTGATACTTCTGCAACATCACAATGCAGAGGATTTGTTAATAATGACATGTAAATACTCTGTAATGAGTTCTTCATTTTGCTTTTTTTTCTTTCATGGTGATGTGATGATTTTCATCTCTTATTGCATTCTAGTAAATATTAATTTACTAGATTTGATTTTAACTTAAAAACTAATTTAATTTAAATAAAAAAAAAAAAAGTTGCCTCTGTCTGGTGTTGGATTTTGGTTCTGAACATGCTCCTGCTCCAAGCTTCTTCCTGCCTTTAGAAGGACAGTCAGTTCAGCAGTTGTGTTAAAGGAGCAGAATTACATCAAACCCCAGTACTCCCCTAATAGCTGAGCAGAGATTTTTTTGTAAAGGTGTTAGAAGAAGGAATAAAGTTATCTTGTAGTGTAGTACAGAAATGTCTCACAACTGTAGGTCAGAGGTTGTCTTTTCATTTGCATTTAGCAGTGTAAGTCCTATGATTGTGCTTCCAACTTCTTTTCAGGTAGAACCCGGAACAAAACTATATAAAATTGAGATCTGTAAGAGAATGCTGTTCAAAACTACAGTCGTTTAAAATGTCTATTTTACCCCAGGACTAAGCTCTGTCACGCTAATCTTAAATTGTGCAATTGCAACTTCAGGTTAAATTGTAAGGTAAACTCAACATAAAACATTTTTCAAGGTATGACATTTAACGTATCTTTCTTGGAATTTTATTGAATATAGACCAGGGACTATAGTACTGAAAACATTTTTAGTTTATTATGCTTTTGTTTGACTCTTCATATTTTGTTTCAATAAACAGAATTATTAATCAGCAAATGCTTCAGCTGAGTCTAAGGATATATCTGGTTTGAGCTGTGTTTGACCTAGTTTTTTGGTTTTGTTTGGGTTTTATTTTATTTTATTTTTTGTCAATAGCCCCCACTGCCCAGATCCTTAGTGTTTTTTTTTCCTGTCTGGTGGTGACATGACTTTGAGGAACGGGAACTCTTAAAGGGGAGAGAAGCTGGATCAAAAGCAGTAGCTCATTCTCAAAACTCATTTCTCTTCATCCCTGCCTCCTCCTTCCTTTTATCTTTACACTTTCTAAATGGCTATGTCATCTGGGTGAACTGGTTTGTGAAAGAAAAAGCTGATACTGTGTTAGAACTTTAAATTTTGAAGTTCAAGGAAATGATTTCTTAATAAGTTATCATACATGTAATAACATTTTATCATATCTTTTGCAGACCTACATTTCTCCAAGTGCTGCTATATTTAAAGTAGAAGAGGGTGGTGAAGAAACAGGGGCTATGCTGAACAACATGAGAGTTTATGGAACATGCATTATTGTTCTGATGGCCATAGTAGTTTTTGTGGGAGTAAAGTATGTCAACAAACTTGCACTGGTCTTCCTTGCCTGTGTGATTCTTTCCATCATTGCCATATATGCTGGAGTTATTAAGACAGCTTTTGACCCACCTGACTTTCCGTAAGTGCAATATCTTTAAGTAGTTGAGTTATTTAAACAAAAACAAAAAAGTGAGGGGAGGGAATAGCTACTGTTTTAAGTTAAACTTCAGAATAGAAGCACTTTGGCTTCAATGGTAAGTTTTATGTGTTTTAGGCAATTATATGCTCATTTGTTGTTCTGAGTTATCAACAATGAAAGATTCAGATAGATAAGAAATGATAATCTGGAAAATGTTCTTTGGTACTTATAGTTACTGTCTGTTATTCCATCCACACCTAAAGTTTTGCTGACAGGAAATATAGCTGCTTTATCTAAAGAATTAAACTAAAACCCCATAGAATAAAGTAAAACTTGAAGAAAACATTCTAACTATGACCCACAGTTATGAAAGAAACATACTTTCAAACTTTGTTTGTCATGAGGAATCTTTTGAAATTTCCATTTCTCCCTACTTAAAACAGAGACATTGCCATGTTAAATTATTTTGTGAAGGTTTTCTACCTTCTTGTTAATAAAATTTTATTTTTGTCACACACTGCATATTGTTTCTCAGCACCTTTAGCTTACATCTTTCTTAGCTCACTAAGAATTATTTCTTTTGTCCACTTATTGATCTGTGAGTTACATTTTTGTGCATCTTTTCCTGTTTGGAGAGATAACAAAATGATACTGCTTAACACGTTAACAAAAGTTAGCAGGCTATTCTGCTATGAAGGGCCATCTGTTATACAGGACCAAAGCTATCCTTTGCTGTATGATTGTTAGAGATTCTGTAGTACTTTGAAGTGTTGATGGTTGTGTTACAAATTGAGCATTAAACCAGTATTTGTGGACTGTACTGTGAAATGGTATCAAGTACTATATTGAAAAAATTAGTGTGTTGAAAACTGACATTTTTTCTGAAGAAAACTTGAATTTCTAAGTAACTAACTTCTAACAGGGAAGTACTTAAATTTTTCAGTTACCTATATCGGTAAAAGAGGGTTTATCTGGATATGTAGGATAGGTAAGACTTATAACCAAGTTTCTGGAAACCTCGTCTATAGAAACTGCTTTGATATATTCTTGCTTGGGACAGGGCAGGGGAAAGGTTCTCTTCCAATAAATGTAGTTGTTCACGTTTTGGCCAATCTGCCTCAAGTGTGGTTTTATATTATGATCTGGTGGTAAACTGGTCACAGAAAAAAACAACAGCTTCCACGTAGCTGGCTAGTGAAGTTGGTATCACTAAGCTCTCTTAGCTTTGGCCAGTGTATAGATGGTAAAATACTTTACCTCATCATCTCCCAGTTGAATCAAACTGGAAGAGGTTTCCATGAGTTTAATCCACTCACCAAATCAATAGCAATTTAAAAGAAAAATGAGCAAGGCAAGTGGCAAGATGATCTTTTTCACAGCAACTTCCTGTTAAATCTGTTTGACTTCCATGTGATGCCATACCCTGAAGCTGTACTGGTGTCCTCTACTCTTCTTGAGGCATCTATTCTCAATTCCTGTCCGAAATGGGATATTGTGCTAGGTCAATATTCTACTTGGCTTAGTATACTCGTTCTAATGCCAAAGTGCTATGTTTTTACTTTTTGTTATCAGCTTCTTCACTGACCTCCTTCAGAAGTATTAGATGTGTATTAAGTGTTCTTGGATTTATCTGCCTAACATGAATGTTTTATTTCATCTTCCTTCTTTCGTCTCCACAGATCCTGTATATCCCTTACCTGTTCCAGGCTTGCTTAATAACGATCTCCTAAACATCTTTTGTGTAGCTTAGCAAAGAAACTCTCCTAGATCCTTAGTGTTCTTTGCTGTTCAGAATTTTCTTTTTGCAGGCTGTTCTGAGTTCTCTAATTTTCTTTAATTTTGGAGTGTTTTAATTGCTTCCTGCTATGTGATTCTTTAATTTGTACTCCCATCAGTGTTTTGAAATTTTGCTGTTTAACTCTCCTGGGTTATTTCCTACCTTTTGCACTTTAATATTTTTGAGGACATCTAAGGTTGGGGTTTTTTTGCTAGAAAAGGGCATGACATACTCGCTTAACCTTACTTTTGTATTTTCTTGGTCAGGCTCATTGTATTACTTAATTTCACTTCTGTCATGTAGGACTGAATGAATCGTGACCTCTTGTAGTTAGCAGCCCCACTGCTTCAGTTGACTGTATATTCCATAGAATAAATCAGAAGGCAAAATAGCTATTAATACCTTAAAGTAGAAATGTTTGGTGTTTTAAAGATTATTTATGGTCGTTTAGTATGCAGAGACTCTATACTGTTTCAGTAGGTGTAGTGTAGGCCATAAGATAGGTACTATAAGTAATGGGTTTCTGAAGAAGTCTAATGGACAAAAAAATGGTTTCGTGCACAACACTATACTGAAAGATGTCTGGTTTTATTCTTTTTGTTTATAGTATCTGTCTCCTTGGAAACCGTACATTGTCAAAACGCAACTTTGATGTCTGTGCCAAATTTATTGAAAGCAATAATGAAACAAAGACTACGGCTCTGTGGCAGCTGTTCTGTGATAGTCCTTCGCTTAATGCTACGTGTGATGACTACTTCAGCCTCAATAATGTAACAGAAATTCAAGGCATTCCAGGAATAATGAGTGGAGTCCTAGCCGGTAAGTTGGAAAGCACAGAGATTTAGAAGGTTTTGGACACTATGAATTTGGCCTGTGGCTATTCAGTAATGTAATGGTCTGGCCTGTTGCTATTCCTTTAGCTCTAATATGCTGGTGTGAAAGATTGCTTTCTCCTATGAAGTTTCCATCTGGCTTTAGAAGCTTAGTATCAAATCCTTTAATTTGCAGGTTGTTAGAGTTTTATAGGCACTCTTTCAAAAGCTGTTCTAACAAAAAAAAGGAAGTGTTTATCACAGCTAATTCTCTTCCAAAGTTTAGCTCTTTTGTATGCCAAATACGCTTATTTCAACAAGCTGTTTGTTAATACATTCTGAAACTCTCCAGAGGGAGAACTTATTTCCAATTTACAGGTTGTACGCTGAGAAATGAAGTCCTATGTCTTGTCTGATATGATACAGCAAGTTTGTGATGGGTTTGGAGAAAAGCAGCCATTCTAGCTTCCAGTCTGGCATTTGGACAGATGTTCTACAAAATGTATAGGTTTTCTTCAGTTTACATTCCTGTACAGTTGTAACAGCTTGGGATTCCAATTGCACTGGGTTGTAAGATTCATTTTGAGCATGTAATGGATTGTATAGTATACAAACAATGAATATTTCTAGGGATTAAATGGATGTTCTGATACTTCTCCCCCAATTCCTCTTAAAATCAAGTTTGATTTATATAAATATGCAACTCTACATAGAGACACTAGGCAATCATTACTACCATAGGAATTCAGTTTAAAGTATAAAGTGTACAAATACATAAAAAGATACTAAATGAAGCATGGGCTTTTCTGAAAATAAATTTGTGTGTTTAAAAAAAAATCACTTAATTTCCTCAATGAAAAATGAAATTTTCTTTGATTGAAATGATTGTTACAAGAAATGTGACTTACGGTTTGTTCAATTCATTTTATATCTTATCACATGTATATCTACATTTTTTCTTGAATATTTTTACATTTTCTGCCCCAGCTCAGAAGACAACCTTATGTTGTCTCTTTGAACTAGCACTACTCACACTAAAAGTGCATTTCCCTATTCTACTGTCACATAATGCTAAAATCTCTAACAACCACTGAGAGTTTGCTGAAAGCTCAGTGTGAGGGATACACATTCTGGTGTTCATTGCTTGATGCTTACCTAGAGTGAATTTCATGGATTGCATTCCGTTCCGTCACAGAGACTGATATGCTGGGTTTTTTTTTTTTAGTTCTTTATAGTTTTTGCTTCTACAACTTTGATAACTGAGTAATACCAGTAAGCTTTCTCATCTTGCTACTAGCTCCTTTTTCCAGGCTGTTTGAGTGTACTGGAAAGAACTGGCTACATCCTGCTGTTGACTCTTGTGGAACTTACAGGTGGCTTTGCTGCATTATAAAACTGTATTTACATTTACTCTTACCCGTTGCTTTCTGTCTTTTGAACCGTTTCTTGTCTATGTGAGTTCTCCTCGTATCCTGTGGCTACTATAGATTCCTTGGGTGAGGAATCTCTCAAAAACGTGAGAAATCCATGTGGACTGGATTAAGCAGATTACCTTCGTTTATATTTCCCTTAAGGAACTTGAATACTTCTGACAACTTTCTTTTACAAAAGCTGTGCTGAGTCTTCACCAGTTCCTTGAAACTCAAGAAGAACCTGTGGATAGGTGCTGGTTTTGGCAGAACTCAAAAGATAACACCCCTGTGTTTACTACCTCTATCTGTTGCTAATGTTGCTATCAAATGTTGATGTCCAGATGCTATTTGTGGACCTCAAGTCTCCTCATCTCTCTGAAACTCTCTTTAAAAATTGGCTTTATGTTTGTCATGTTTGAGTTCTTGGATAGCAATATAATTTCAGGTAAGCTCGTAGTTACCTCCTCAGGTCTTTCAGTATTCTTGGAGGTTTCAGGCTTATTACTAAGTTTTCTGCTTTTGGAAAAATGTGCTCTGGTTCTGTTCGCTGATTAACATTTCATTGAACTAGCACTACTGTATGAAAGTGCATTTCACTATCCTAGTGCCATGTAGTGTTAAGACTAAATGAAGTGGGTTGCCTGTCCTACTTGCTGTCACGTGTTCTGAGATCTAACGTGAGTTTGAAGTTGACTTGCAAAGATTTCCCAGGGAGGATTGTCCTCCACTGATGGTGTGTGTTCTGCTTTCTGTGAAGGCTTTGCAACTGCAGACTCTGCACATCTAAGTTCCTTGAGCTGTGGCTGGGAATACTCAGTTGTCATTCCTGGGTGTCTCAGGAAGCATGTGCAAAGTCCTCGCACCATTTACTGGGTACTTACATACAGTAAATACGTATCTCTTAGGACAACATTTGTGGAAAGTGTGTAACAATAATAAATCATTCTACAAATAGCTCCTGAATGTGGCCCTAACAATAATGAAATAATTCTGGCAATAGCTTTCATTGACGTCGTTCTGCTTCATGGTAGAATGTTGTTGGGTTAAATAAGTTGTACCAGATCTTGTTCATGTGTCCCCAAACGTTGCTAGAGGAGCCTCAGCAACTCATGTATGGTCCTGAAAGGGAAACCTGCCTCCTCACAGATGTCTGGACTCCTGAAAAGTGACCCTTTTTCCTCACCCTAACTTTCAGGTCTGCTTGGATTACCACTTTTGGGAAAATGAGCATGGAAAGTTAATGTAACAAAGCTCTGTGTGACAGGTTTCTGTTTTACAAAATCTCTAAGGTGATTTCACCCACTCGTGCTGCATGCACACCTCCACAGTTAGAGTTGTGTGCGTTGGAACCTTCAGGCTGCTGTCACTTCTGTCATAGTAAATAAAGGACACAGGCTATTGAGTCCTCATTAAGTGTTTAGTCTTTTTGATTGGCAATTGCAAAGTGATTTTGGGACTCTCTTTTTATGCTCCACGGAGAGTGGATGCTAATTTGGAGATCTTGCCTTGCTTTATGTTTCTCCTCTAATCTTTGCTACAATTCCTGAAATTTACAACACTCTTGTTTCCTTTATGCTTTTTTTGTGTGGCTTTGGCATTATCTCTAGGCCGGTTTGGTATTCTTCATTCAAATGAACTAACACGCAGCAATTTCTGTAGCAATTAATTCTGTAGCAATTAATGCTTACCGTCCTTCTAAGCTTTGTTCTGCTGGCTCTTACGTTTCTCATGCATGCTTCCATTGTAAGATTTCTGGTACAAATTTGGGTATGAGTACCCTGTCTTTGGCCGCTTATGGAGACTCAAAGTCAATCTCCTATTGTGCTTAAGGTAACCTTTTGCTGTAGTGAAGGCTTCGAATACTGTACTTAATTCCCTTAAGTTGTACTGGCTGGCTGAAAGTCAGTTAACAGATCGATCAACCTGATGCCCATGGGAACTGTCTAGTTCTGCGGTGTCAAATCCTTTGGCTCTTTGACAGAGCAGGAGAGTATCTACTTTGTTTCCTTGCATGTGATAAGACAACTTGTCTCATTTTAAATTAAGAACCTGCATTGAATGTTCTTGCCATCTTGCCAAGGGGCACCACCAGTGTTTCCACCCAATGGAAGCTCTCAAAAGCTACTGCTTCTTTGACCTGTCAATTTTCGTAGAACAAGCATCCTAATTTGTTGGGGAATTTGAGCCACATTCTGCTGGTTATTTGCTTGCTTTTGTTTTTTTTTGCTTATCCGTTCTCTTTTGGAGTCTGGTTACTCCGCTTTTTGTCATCGTATGGAACACCTTTGCCATGAACAGCTGAGTCCTGAACTGTTGTGCAGGGATACTCTGTACAGTGGGCCTCAAAGAACTCAAGTTACTGCTAGGCAGGATTTCTTTTTTGACCTGCTCCTCAAAATTTTTAGAACAAGAAATATGAATATATGCTAAGAGTTGTCTGAACCTGGAGATACGATGTATTGTGAAAAAAAAAAACAACCAACTGATAGTGCATCCATGTCTGCGCAATGTAATTGGAGATTCTACAAATATAATATAGTTTTATTCTATGAATAAATCTTTTTTAATCATAGCATTGTTAGAGTTGGAAGGGACCTTAAAGATCATCCAGTTCCAACCCCCCTGCCCTGGGCAGGGACACCTCCCACCAGACCAGGTTGCTCCAAGCCCCATCCAGCCTGGCCTTGAACCCCTCCAGGGATGGGGCAGCCACAGCTTCTCTGGGCAACCTGGGCCAGGCTCTCACCACCCTCACAGCAAAGAATTTCTTCCTGATATCTAATCTAAATCTCTCCTCTTTCAGTTTAAAACTATCACCTTTCATCCTATCACTACAGGCCCCCTTTAGGTACTGGAAGGCTGCTAAAGTCTCCCCAGAGTCTTCTCCTCCAGGCTGAAAGCCCCAGCTCTCTCAGCCTGTTTTCATAGGCAAGGTGCTCCAGACCTCTCATCATCTGTGTGGGCCTCCTGGACTCCCTCCAACAGGTCCATGTCCTTCTTATGTTGGGGGCTCCAGAGCTGCACACAGTGCTCCCGGTGGGAAGAGAATGGAAGAGAAAATCTTGTATGACACATCCCATACTCTGCTGCATTTCTCCTGACATACAGTGCAAATGTCCACCAGTTCCAGTTGGCAGTAATATTATTGCTGCTGCATTGTTGGATTTATAAGGAAACGTTGGGGAAACATCGTGGGTTTTGTGTAAGAAAAACCAGCTGAATGTTAAGATGCTCATTGCTTAATATCATTAAACTGAGATGACACTGGCTTTTGTTTTTTTCCTTCTTGTAGATAACCTGTGGAGTACTTATTCAGAAAAAGGATCAATAGTTGAGAAAAAAGGTCAGCCATCAGTTGCTGGATCAGAAGAGACTAAAATGAGTGGACTTCCTTATGTTTTTACAGACATCATGACCTACTTCACAATGCTTGTGGGGATTTATTTCCCATCTGTGACAGGTAGATACAACTATTTTTGAATGAGGATGTGTACTTATAGCTGAAAAAAGATTAATTTTTTTTGGTGTGCAAATGCTTATTGCTGACTCATAGTATTTCTCGTGCTAGGGAGACGTGGCTGATTATTTTAGGGGGTTATAGGACTTAAACAAGGAACCTTGCAATTTTCTATGCCTGGAAGGAAGACAAAAGCTCCATATGTTACTAAATGGTTATTCAAAATAAGATGCATGTCTTTATAATATTTTAATCTTCCAATGTATCAGAGAACAGTTGAGAATTAACATGATGGTTTCAGGTATTCAAGCCCTGAACCGCCTGTGATTTGTGTAAATGCCCAATATTTTTTTTGCAGCTCTAATTAGCAGAGCTTGTTTTTGTCAAGCTTAAAGGTTACATTAGTTGTATATAAGTTTCCTCAAGCCACATTAAACTGAAATAACAAGAAACACTTTTCTTCAAAAGTCCCAGCTCAAGCAATTGTATTACCAAGTAACAAAACAGAACTTTGTCATGAAGTTGCGACGGTGTTTCCTAGTAGAATTACCCAAGGAAGGTGTCTCTTCATGTTCTTGTCCTCCACTGTTCCCAGTGTTTTATTAACATCTCATCATATCTGAGCCTGTCGTTAGGGTTTTGTTGCATCGAGTTTTTCAGTGCAAAATCATTGTCAATGTCTTTATATTAAGTTCCTCCAACAGTAGTCAGGGCAATTCTAGAAAAGATGATAGAAGTAGTCAGTTATTGTATGATTTTTTTTTTTCCCCTTCTATTGCTATTACAGTACGTGCTAGAAAATAATTTTGTTCAATTGTTAGATTCAAACAGGGATGTGTACGTGTGACTTCCTAAACATTCCTCTTGTAGTTCTGCCTGCTCCTTTCTTTTTTGTTTATATATTTTTCTTACTTAGCTTATTGATTTTCTTTAATATCTTATTACGTATGGTCTGTTTAGTAGAGAGTTAGTGCATTTGGTCACACTGGCTAAAATTGCTAAATTCCCATTAGTTTATAACATCCATCACTAACATTTTGCTGCTCCTGTATTTCTTCCCATTTTAAAACCTATATAAAATTGTATTTGAGAAGTGACTTTTTTAGTTACTTTATGTGTGTCTTTCCTGAGCTTTTCAGAATTTTTCAGTCAACAATGGATGGTAACACAAATTTCTGAATAAAATTAAGGTATAGATTGAGGAGTTGTGCAGGACTATAATACATTTCCTTAGCCTGCTGCATTGGTAATGTGTTAAATCAGGCTTAAAGTTAAATGTTTCTATTCTATTAGATTTTTACATGAATCTAGTATTAATTGTTTTTATGACTTAATAATTGGTCTCTTTTTAAGGCATTATGGCAGGTTCAAACAGGTCTGGAGATCTTAAGGATGCTCAGAAATCTATTCCTACTGGAACAATTTTGGCTATTTCAACTACGTCTTTTATTTGTATCCTTTATGCTGTGACTTTTTTCCTAGTGCACATTCTGTAGGTATAACAGTATAGTTTTTTCATTGAAAAGTCATTAGAGTTTCCTGAGTAGAAAATGAATGAAATCAAACTGAAAAGAAATATTTTATGATGGTCTAAAATATAAGTATTATTGATAAATATTATTTTATATATGCAAATAAATACTGATATTTTATTTCATCAAATATTGATATTTTATTTCATCAAATATTGATATTTTAATTCATCAAATATTGATATTTTAATTCATCAAATATTGATATTTTAATTCATTTAATTAATTTCTCTATATTCTATTTGTGCTTCAAATTCCAAGATTGGAATTCAAATTGATGGGTTTAGTGAAGTGATGCTGAGGCTTTTAGCATTGTGCTTCAGTTGGCAGATTGGTCTGTTGTTATACTCAGTATATCAAGTGAAAACATTAGAGCAAGCTACCAGCAACAGAAATTGTTAGTCTTTTAGCACCTAGAAGACATAAATGCTTGCTTGTATTAGAAAATATCTGTTATGTTGCATGATGTATAAACTGGCTACTTGCAATACTTCACAGATAACTGTGCATCCAGTGCAGTTGTTGAGAAGATAAACTGAAAAGTTGTAGCAGGGAAGAGCAAAAAAAAAAACAATCACAAAACAATAAACACTACCACCCCCCACCTCCCCACTTTGTTGTCATGGATGCTTTCATTCCATCCCTAACTGAAAAATTGTGTGTTTTCTCTTTATGTATATAATTACTTATACTGTGATCTTCCTTCAGTCTCAGTAATAGATCTCTCCTGTATCGTGTTGTTTGGTGCCTGTATAGAAGGTGTGATATTAAGAGATAAGTAAGTCATATTCAACTTCTAATTTTACAGGGAGTATGTATGATCATGGATTATGTTAATAGGACTTATTAATGGCTCTTCTGGGAAACATCAGATATCTTTTTCTTTTGCTTAGGTTAAAACTGGAGGGAAAGTCTACCAATTAAACTGAGGTGGCTGCAGAAACAGGTCAGGTTATCAGGCTGCATCCCTTCAAGAAGTAGAAGCAAAATACAAGATTAATGTTTGAAGTACAACTGTCCATAATAGAATGTTCTTGAGAAAGAGAAAATAATAGTATTTGTGGAGCTGGTGGGTAGGAGTAAGGAGAGTGTTAGTGCTTTGGGAGAAGAAGCTCCTGAGGAACAAAGATAGAAAAAGATTTTTGACAGTTACTAGACAAGGAGAGCTCATGAGAGAGACTGCAATGTACCATCAGGCCTGTCATTTCCACTGGGTTTATGACTATCTTTTGCTTTTAAAATATCAATTGTAGACCAAGAGTCGTGTCAGTTTTCACACATGTGAATATCCTAGGGATATTTGAGGCAGAAGCACGAAGGGAATAAACATAGTGGAGAGAAGCACGAACAGAACCTCCAAATTTTGATAGATTTCTTCCTTAGGAAAAGTTGAGTTGGGCAAGATTAATCTGTTGGCCAACTGTTGGTTTCAGATTTGTTTCCTTGCTCATGTCTGTTTCTTCTAAGGCCCAAGTTTGCTTTTGGTGATGAAGCACCAAGTTTGCCAAGATGCAGATAACTGCTACGTGTCTGCTTAGAGGCAGCACTTAAAATGAATCAATTATAATATGTTTTCTTTAAAACAGCAGAATAAAGATAAAGTGGTTGGGAAATCATACAGAGCATACTGTGATATGGTGTGTGTTGTTGAAAAGTGCTGTTGGCCAAAAAGAATGAAGTGTGGGTGTTGAAGCTATAGTAAAAGTTATTTTAACACTTACTAACTATTTTTTCTGTTCCCCCCTCCCCTAAGGTTTGGAGAAGCAGTTAAAGGGAATCTGGTGGTTGGCACGCTGGCCTGGCCTTCTCCGTGGGTTATTGTGATTGGTTCATTCTTTTCAACGTGTGGTGCTGGTCTACAAAGTCTCACTGGTGCGCCCCGTCTGTTGCAGGCCATTGCAAGAGATGGGATTGTACCCTTTATTCAAGTGAGATTTTTGGTTTTCTTTCTTTACACTACTTCAAATGTGGCTTATATCTTGACAAAAAAAAAATAAGGCGTTATTTCTTCTATTCCTGTAGAACTGTGAGGAAAAGATTTGGAGCTCAGCTCTAATTGTGTACAACAGTAGATCAAGCTATTGGAGCACAAATTTTGAACATGAATTTCTGTGCAATTTCATTGTTTTTGTTCTTACGCATAAAAGTTAGTGGCTCAAAACTGAGAATGTTTATTTCCGTTTATAGAAGATTAACAAACTGAGAAGCAACTAACAACTGAACACCTTGATTCCAGGCAGTATTTACAACTTGTATTTGTGAACAGAGTTGATTTAATCTCACTGTGAAACTGCATGATATTTCTCATATCATAGAGATACAATTCTAATTTTTATTCATTTTTGTAAGCTAAATGAAGTCAAAGATGTAGCATGTCACAATAGAATTCTATTCTAGTCCCATGACTCCTAATATTAAGATTGTTCTGACATCCTTGTGCATGTTTTTAAAAATAAATAAGATTTCTCTCAAAGGAAGTGAGTAAGGGAGCTGGCAAACAGAAGAAAAGAGAACTCTTGCTGGTAAATATTTAATACAGTTGTTGGCTGGGCTGCATCTGTAAAAACTAGACAACTAGACTTGACTAAAAAATAAAGAAATAAAATTTCAAAAGATGATGATGTCTAGAGAGCAAAGCTGTGATTTCTGTGGTGAAGTCTGGAGTTTGAAAGCTTACCTCAAATTGCCAGGAACAGCCAACAGCTGCACAGCACAACGATAACCTACCAAGAACAGGTTCAAGTATAAAAACCAGGTCTGTGTCTGAGTAACTGAATATTTTGGGAACAGAGTTAAGGGACGGTTGTCAAATTTAGAACACAGAAATTGCAGATAGCACAGACACTGAAGGGCTGAATTTAGCAGAATAGGCTGTTCTGTATGGAGAGAGTCCTGAGGGTGATTTGGAACACTTGGTTGTTTTTAAATATCTCTCTGGGATTGTGATCCCTAAGTTATATGACCAAACTTATGTTTGGGTAAAGTGGGGAATACTCACGCTCACCTCTGGAGTGTTGATTGAATACGTGCCCTAGGTCAGTGCCTCACGCCTGAGGTTGGTGTAGGATATCATATTAAAAATGGGCTATTACTCTTGATGAATAAACTCTAGTCAGAGATACCTATAATCTGTTTCAGTGAAGGCTGAGTACAGAACAGCAGCTTGGTTTAGTTCCTGAATTTGGGGAAAGCCTCCGATGAGTCAAGGCATGGATGTGTGAATAGAGGAGACTGTTCCTCAGCTAGGATGTGCCTAGGACATGTGAATGATGGATTAGTTGGAGAACTTGAGCAGGGTTGCAGGGGGAACATTTGAGGAGGAGGGAGATGTGCAGAATATGTGGTAATGGAGAAATAAGAGAGGAAAGCACTTCTGTGAAGAGGGGGAAGGAGTGTACAGGGTACGAGGAGATGGTTGGAAGAAGCAAAGCAAAATGGAAGAGGTAATGCTAGTGGATTTGGTGGTGGGGGGGGTTGGTCTTTTGTGTGTTGTGGGGGTTTGTTTTTTTTTGCTGTGTGGTTTTTTTTTTTTGTTTGTTTTAAAGGCAGATCATACTGCTGTTGCCAACGTTTTTTTTTTTTTTTCTCTTTAATCACTTGGTTGCTTTAATCACTCAGCTGCTGTTGCTTCTGCTGTTGGACTGTCTGCTAGTGCCTAGACTCAGCAGGGCTATATCCTTGCTATTTTGTCTTGGGTCCTCCTTTTCTCTTGGGCTGGAGGGGAGACTGGTCACTGGAAACGTGTGCTAGTATTGCTGCTGGGAGTTAAAAAGACAGCAGTGTCCACTTCTGCAGCCCCTCTGCTGCATGAATGTTCCTGCCAGCAGCAAATGCAGCTGCTGCATCTCCAGTTCTATGGGCTTGGACTGCTCTGCACCTACAGTATTGGCAACTTGTTCATTGAGAAAGTTATATCACTGTTCCCTTGGTGGGATGGAAGAGCATCTCTTCTGCCAGGCGTGGGAAAAGGTGATGAGGACGTACAAGGATGCGGATGTAACGCTGCTGCTTTATTTCATGGTTGAGAGCAGTGAGGTGTTCCCTGACTTGCAAGACCCATATCTGTAAATGGAATTAAATACACTGAGTGTGCCTGGGCGGGGGGCAGAATCGTGGAGTTTGACTTGTGAGTGGGAAGGGGTTGTAATGCAATAAATTGTAAATATTGGGTTGTATTGAGAGAGACAAGTGGGAAAAAAAAAATCTCACTTTTGTCTAAAGTAAAAGCTTGTCACTTGGTGGGAGGGTGACAGTATGATTCCTTCTTACCAGGGTTAGATTTGAAAGGAGTGAAGAATTGGAAGAAAAAAACTTACATGGCCTAGGAAGTGAGGGAAAGGGAATCCAGGAGAAGCAGGATGTTTGAAGAGGGATTTGAGACTTGAAAAGTGCTTGCAGTTTTGGAATGATATACCTGCTGCATGGACAATCAAGGAAATGAAGGCAAGGAGATTAACATAGGGGCAAGAATATGACATATTTAATAAAAAACAAAAGACTTAAAACATGAGCAGAAAAAATGGAATTTTAATATAAGAGAAGGAAAATTGATGGAAGACAAGAAGCTAAGGGAAGAATACAGCATGGAGAATAAGTGAGGTGAAAAACCTAGATGTTTGGAAAGGAAGCTGTTGTGGCAAATGGGGATGAGAGTTTGTCTTTATAAATGTATAGAGGAGAATAAATATGGCTGGAACCTCAGGTGAGGCGTTTTGCCATCTATCAGCAGTACAGCTGGCTGGGATTCTTTACCACATGCAAAATGATTTTTGGTAGGGCTCTGTGCAGGATCATATGCTTAGCTAAGTTCTCTTTGAAGATCAATATTTATGTTCATGAGTGCTGAGTTGATGCCTACTTTGTTACAAAAAATACTGACCTCAACTATATTAGTTTTTTATAGACTAAGAATAAAACTCCAATGCATGTGGATTTGAAGTTACTGAAGTTCAACAGCAACCACAATAGTATTCTAATGTTATGTAGTCACTCTTTATTTTAGTAAACATTTTTCTTGTTGGAAATGGGTGGTTTTGCAATTTTGTTTGTTGCTTTTTGTAGTACAGATTGCTTCATTTTCCTTTGTGACTAGTAACTATTTTTGGTTCCAGTTAGATATGGTGCAGATTGCAAACTCGAAACTGTATGATGAACAGCTTTCCCTAATCTTACTGTTTACTTCAATTGAACTAGGTCTTTGGTCATGGAAAAGCAAATGGAGAACCAACCTGGGCTCTGCTCCTCACGGCGTGTATTTGTGAAATAGGCATTTTGATAGCCTCATTGGACAGTGTAGCACCAATTCTTTCAATGTAAGTTTGAATGTGGGGTGTTCTTAAGTTAAATAGGATTTTATTCTTAAATTAATGAGGTAATGATTTTTCTTTTTGAAATAATACGTGCTAGACTTTGTCTTCTAGCAGGTTATATTCCTATTTAATCATGGAGATGATATGAAATGTTTTGGCTGAAACTTATTTCTAGGCATAAACGACCTTTTCTAGGACAGAGTTCTTGAATGCTTTTAATAAAATGTTGAAAGAAAAACAGAGAAGGCCTCACTGCTTTGTAAGCACTGCTCAGCAACAGTTTAAACATTTAAACAGTTTTAACAGTTTAAACAGTGCTATCAACACTGCTTAGGTTACAAATCTAGAACATATGAGCTACTACAAAGAAAACTAACTCTGTCCCAGCCAATGGGATACACCATGATTGTCAGTTGTTTGCTACATTTTTTCTGAAATCTTTTTGAGGCTCTACTTTATGCTAATACCATGTTTTGAGGCCTAATACTCTACAAGTATTAATTTAATTGATGTCTTGGGTTCTATTGGCTACTGTGAACATGGTGTACAAAGTTCCTATGGCTTTTGGATTGTGTTCAGCCTTTTAATGCAAATTTGTCTAGTTAATTTCCTATTGGAAAATGCTCTTTTTTCTTTTTTTTTTCTTAACAGGTTTTTCCTGATGTGCTATATGTTTGTAAATCTGGCTTGTGCAGTTCAGACACTCTTACGGACTCCCAACTGGAGACCTCGTTTCAAGTATTACCATTGGTAGGGAATGTTCCTTCATTCAGAAGAGTTAAAACTAATTATGCAGCCCTAAATTGTTGATTTTTTCTTACAACAGTAGAGCAAAATCTCCCTTCTGATTTAAATGAGTTATTAGATGATGCATGCACTGAATATTCTAACAACAATGTTTGTTTTGATGTGTTTAGAATAGGGCTAGTAATAGCTGTGATCATGAAGGTTTGGCTAATGTAGAGGATTTGGGAGGGGGCTACAGTATGATGTTTAATGTTGATTATAAGCCAAGATATCTGCATATGTGAGATAAAGATTAAAAAAATATAATCTGTCTTTTATGTATAGATAAGGAGAAGTGGTAAAATTTTCAGGAAGGTTGATAAGGTTTTCACTTCAGTTATGTGAAGAGAAAAACAAACCCAAAACTTGTACAGGGAAAAAAATCCCTCGTTTAATATACATCAGTTGGCTCTTCAATGATATAATCGCTGGTTTTAAGGTTTGTCTTGCTTTAGACATTGTGTTTGGTAACTGCAGTAGATGAGTGGATACTTGACAAAGTCAGTAAAGGTCAAATATACAAAAAATAGGGTGTGGCTTTTTGTTTAGATTTTTTTTTAATAGCCTAAGAGTTCAAATATTTCAGACTAAGATTAGGAAACTTTTTTTTATTTTCTACCACATGTTAAAAATACATACACTTATTAAAAAAATACATACACTTATTAAAAAAATACATACACAGTAATTCTATTGAGAAGCTTTTAGTGCTGAAATGCCTTGAAGACTAGAGAGTTTAGGATATAAGCTGGCCTGATTCTAGGGGGTAAGAGTTGCTTATTATTTTTGCTTTTAAAGAACTGAGTGAAAAGAAAGCATCACAATTCTAGCCCTGAAAAAATCTTTTTGAATATGCTCCCTAGGTGCTTACTAGTTTGGCACCTAAACCTCCAAATGCATCAGTGCCTGTCTCCCAGTCTTACCACTGCAAACACCTAGCAGGGTTTGCAACGTGAAGAAGGAAAACGGGGGTTTGCTGTCTTTTGGGGGCTTTTTGTTCTGCCACCCATGAATAATCTGATTGTGGAAGAAGTATAGTTGGAGGTACACAGTAGATTAAAAGCTAAAGCAGATGGAGTAGCCTGCCTTAGATGGAGGGTAGCAAGAGGTACAGGATGGATGATGGTGAAGAAATAAAAGCAAAGGGTTGTGACATGGCAGCAGCAGAGTTTGTAACTGTTTGGAAATCATTCTTTTTTTCTATTCTTCCCAGAGAGATCAGGGAGCCAACTGTCTCACTGTGTGACTTCGTAATCACTTCTAGCCAAAGCAGGTATCAGAATGCTTGGCCAGAACTGGGATGGAACTTTATTTTTTCAGTGAGTCAGCTACATTTGTAGAGTTGGCTAAGACAGGCATGAATGAGCAGCTGTTGTTCTTTTAGATGAATTACACTTAGATTCATGTCATAACAGGTAGAAGCATTTCTTTGGTTTAAAACTGGATCCATTTGGACTCAAATAATTGTATGGTACTAAAGAAACAAACTAAAGGTACCAAGCAAAAGTTTGGTCTGCTGACACTCTTCATCAGTACAGTGAAAGCTAGCTCTAATTTGGAAATCTAAGGTGTTGTGACTAAAAGTAGTCACAAAACTGTCCACTTCTGAGCTGGCTTACACCTATCTTGAATAATGTGGGCAAACCAGGCATATAAACTTAAATTTGTAAATGCTTCTGTAACATTGTCAGCTCACAGTAATTCCTTTTTTATTGCCTTTGAAAGACTGTTGTCTGTATTCTCATCTGCTGTTGTGTGCTCTTGCCTAAGAGAGAGGACACAATGGAAGTGGAGAGTAGAATTGATGAGTAAAACTTATTTTAAACTAATCAACTATTTTTGCTGGAAGTAACATAACGTTGTTTAGTATTGTTTGAGTTTGGTTAAATGCAAATCAACGGTGAGAGATAGCAATGTATTTTGAAACTGACCTTACTTGGAGGTACTGATAGAGTTTCAGAACTGACATATGTATTGTATCTGTTGTTAATATCTAGTTCAATTGTATTATGTCACACCAGGATTTAGAATGTAATTTTTTTTTATAAACTAAAATTAGGACAATGTATTTTGATTTATGTAGTAGCTATGAAGTGGCCTTTGAAGAAGGAAGGCCTCTCTGGAAGTTAACTGAAATTAGAAATTGAATTTGTAGAACGTTTGCATGCCTATTTAAAAAAATGGAAAAACATGGTTTCTTTTAGGACGCTTTCATTCCTGGGGATGAGTTTATGTCTTGCCTTGATGTTCATTTGCTCTTGGTACTATGCTTTGATTGCCATGCTAATCGCAGGATGTATATACAAATACATAGAATATAGAGGGTAAGACCATATATCTTATTTATTCTATATTTAATATCTTTAATGTTAAGCAAAAAGCACTTTTATATAAAATAGACACAACTGAAAATAGAATTAAGAGTGTTCCTTGAAACAAGGTAAGATCCTGTCTCTGTTAAGGGTTGTAAATTTTCAGGTTCTAATTTCTCTAGAAGCTCTCTTCTAAAATTCTCCGTAGCCAGAACTGATTAAAATAAGAACCAACAAGTCTGAGAAACTTTAATTTGAGCAGCAATTATGATGTAAAGTTTTGGTACTTCAGGAACATCACCTTTTAATAGCAAGCAGCAGCTATTACAAATCTGTTACTTTATTATTCACTTGTGCTAACGCCCAAAACCTCTATTCTTTTGTGTGGACTTCAGCACTTTTAAGAATGAATCATACTGAACAATCCAGAGAACCCACTGAAACCTATCTATTTTTCTGAAGGCTTAGATAATTTTTAAATTGCAACGTACTTTGCACTATAGACATTTGACAAGGGACACATAGAGCCACACCTATAAGAAATGCTGTGCAAGTAGGAGACTTGAAGATCATGCTGAGTTTATTAAAAAAATAATCACCGCCACCAAACAACCTCACCCAGCAACAACAACAACAAAAAAAAAACCCCTAAAACCCAACAAAAAAAAAATCCCCAACTGAGCAACATATCCAAAGACTAGAGGTGATTATGGTCAGTGTGTGTGCTTTCCCTTCCTAAAGAGATACCCAATGCTGAGAGATTCTAGTCAAGAAAAATTATCAAGCAGGAAATTGAAGTGAGGCCAGTTGTTTTGCTGAGTGATTAAGCACAGGTCTTAAGTGGATCAGCTGGTATAAACTGCTCCACCTTGGGGCTTCTCCATCTTTTAATATCTCCATTTCCAGATTAGATGCTTTCCTGGATGGTAACAGCTCCATTTACTGGATTAATTATAAGGAAATTAATTTGCCTATTTTATCCAGGAAGTCAGGTCAGATGATAAGAGTTCTGCTTGTGTGTGTGTATGTAAGTATGCACGTACATCCAAATTCCTATACAGACTCTACAAATGTTGGCATATAGCCAGCACCTCTACCCTGGACAAAGAGATTTATTTTTTTTTCAGAAACTACTTTTCCCCCTGCCTTTACAAATGCAGGGGCTGGTTTGGCAGTGGGGTGAAACTCATCCTGAAATGTTCTAAAAAGTGCTCTGTGGAAAAAAACTCAGTTTTTATTTTAATTTTTTGATAACTGAGTAAAAGAAACTTACAAGAACTGTGCTGCCTGTTAGGATACATTTTAATTGCCACATTGTCCTTCGTTAGCTTTTGAATCCAGTTTGGCTTATTTCATCTAACTTTTGAAAAAAAGGCTAAAGGTAACAAGTTCAGTGAGAATTCATGAATAGAAATAAGAGGGGGGGAGGGGGGAGAGNGTTTTTATTTGATTGGCCACCTGTAGCTTTGTATTGGGAGAAGGAGGAGTGGAAAATTTAGGGAGATTGAAAGTGGTTGGAAGGGTGGATAAAGCTTTAGGCTCATCCAGGAGAGAAGCTGGGAAAGAAAGGAAGTGGAGAAAGCTGTAATGTGGTGTTAGGGGAAAACATATAACACACTAATTCATATGAAGTCATCTCACTTATTCATTCTGCTGCTTTAAAACAGTTTCTTTTAACTAGCACTCACTCGTTTTAGTGCTTGATAGGAACTTAAGTAGCTCTCATGATTACAAAAAAAAAAAGCTTTTGAAGTATGAATAAAATAAAACATAATGAATATTTTCAAATACTTTATAAATAGTTCTCTTGAAGGGACTTGAGACTGCTTCACCTTGGTTAGTCTTCATTCTTGATTTAAATCTGGGAGTTGAGTTTTTTCATGCATTCATGCAAAAAGTGTTCAATTTTTTTTATGCCCTTTGTCCCTCACACGAGAAAATGTACTTTATTTATAAATGGGACCCTGTTAACTGAATCTCTTATGCACCCCGAAGAGCGGAGAAGGAATGGGGTGATGGGATCCGAGGACTGTCTCTGAATGCAGCTCGCTATGCTTTGCTTCGTGTTGAAGATGGTCCTCCTCACACCAAGAACTGGAGGTAAGCCCTCTGCCTTCCAAGGTCACATAATGCTTGAAATTTGTAAATCTATTGGAAATACTGCCGGTATGGCTAATGGCCAAGGTGAAATTCACTGTTAAAATAACATTTTACCTTAGGCATGGCAATGATGTTGTTGCAATAGTATTATTTTACTGCAGTAGACTGCAAGTTATGGTTAGCCAGTAACCAACTTTGCTGGGAATATGGGCAAACTAACTTGAACTTAAATCCACATGGTATTGTCACAGTTTTCCAAAGTGCAGAAGAATTTTAATATTTGATTACTTATAGATTTTGGGGTTCAAAAGAACTGTTGTCATTGAATCCCACTGTCTCTATAGAGGAAATGCTGCAATTCCTTAAGGGGGGGTGTTTGCTCTGCAGGGGTATTCCCGTTTGCTCAGCACTGATTAGAATACATCTAGAATATTTCATCCAGTTTTGGGTACCCTAATGTAGGAAAGAGTTCAATAAGCTGGAGTGAGTTCAGCAGGGAGCTGCTGAGATGATGGTTGAGGCACAGGAGTGTGTCTCCTGTGGGGGGAGGCTGAGGGAGCAATGATTATTCAGCTTGAGGAGGCTTAAGGGGAGCTTTAAGTTGTAAGCATCCAATACCTAGAAGAAGATTACTGAGAAGATGGAGTCAAGGCTCCTTACAGCAGTATATGGTAGAAGGACGAGAGAACGTGATAAAATTGAGGAGAGATGATGGTAATTAAGCATTGAAGCCATTACCCAACAGTGATAATACCTCTGTCTCTGGAGGTGTTCAAAGTCCAACTGGATGGAGCTGTAAACAATCTAGTGTGCATTCAGTGCTTACCCACTTGAAGCAGAAAATTGCACTAGATGACCTTGGAAGGTCATTCAATAATTTTCTTGGTAAAACTGTTCTTAAAGGTAGCTTTTCTGAAGATGGTATGGTGGGTCATGTAAGAATTCTATACCTAACGTCTTGCTGCTATTGCGAGTTATGACTGACTTGCTTGATAGGTGAATGTTTTCTATTGAATTAAACACTTAATCTGTGTTTTATGACTAGTTAATTTTAATTTTTGAATTCTTTCTGGCTTTTCTATATGTATATGTGTGTGTTTAACTCTTCTTTTATTGGCAGACCTCAACTTTTGGTCTTGTTAAACTTGGATAGTGAGCAGCTGGTGAAACACCCTAGATTGCTTTCTTTCACCTCTCAGTTGAAGGCTGGTAAAGGACTGACTATTGTGGGCTCTGTGCTGCAGGGAATCTACTTGGATAAATGTACAGAAACTCAGAAAGCTGAAGAGGTATGTAAAAGCTTACAAACACTTGTAATTTCCCTTAGTATTTAAATGTTGAATCTGGATAACTCATATCATGAATTAGAACAGACTGTTGTAAAGTATTGAATCAGTTTTTACTATCAGCACAGTCAGTGATTATATATAAAGAATAGGTTGGTGTGTGTAGCAAAATGTTTTATAACACTTCCCAATAGGATGAGATAATGCTGATATTTCTTAGCTTTTTTTTTTAAATGTTGAGAGTCCTGGGCTCACAATCAAATTTACATCTTGAAAAAGGCAAGTGCTAAACTTTTTTTTTTAAAAAGTAAATTACATTACAAAGACAACAGAATTATTTAACAGACATTTTAACATTTATCTAAGAAATGCAAATGCATTTGGCATAATTTCATCCTCTGGATCTATATACAGTATTTTCAGCATCATCCTAGAAATATGTAGCAGAGCCAGGATTAGGAGCAGTCTTTGCTGGAATCGTGCTCTGTTGCTTAACTGTGAACAGCATCCTTTTTGAGATCCCTTACTTTCTTTCTCTTTTTTCTTTCCTGTTTATCCCACATCTTCAGAGACGGTAGGATGAGGTAGAAAAAACAGTAAGTTGTCATGTAGTTCAAGATGACATCTAACTGTGCTTACAAACACAAGTGAATTTAATTGGAATATTTTTCTTTGTTTTCCTGGCCATTTTGTCAGTATTTGACTGTGCTACCTGACTGGAAATACATCAATGTTTTTGTGGGAAGCCCTTGAAAACGCCTGAACTTCATTTTGAATTGTCCCCTGAAGGAAAAGGGGAGGTAATAGACTGAGCTTCTGAAGATCCGTTGTTTGTACAGCTTGGGCTTTCAGTGCAAAGCAAATTTCCCTTTTTGTTTGCTCTTAAGCAACTCATGTACTTCTTTGTTTATCCCAGTATTGGGATAACTCGGTATAGACAATTTGCTTATAATATTTGCCTGTCTGTGCACACTTTCCTACTCCTAACTTTACAGAGTGGGGAAACATTTTTATAAAATACTATGTTTCATGTATTTTATTGAATACTATTGAAAAATCTGGTGCCTTTAGAAAACTACTGTAAAGTCTACTCCAAAAGTAGGATTTGATTGCCGTTATATCTTTCAAAATTGGTTAATATCTTCAATGTTGTTGAAAAGAGTATCAGTTGAAATGTCTAACATTTTGATCCAGGTTGTCTTCAAAGCTGTGTAAAAATATCTGTGATTTATTCAGACTTGATATCTTTAAAATAGATGAGTATTTGAGATGTTGAAATGCACTTAAAGCTAACTACCCTTTTATCACAGCTTTCTTTTTTTCTCTCTCTTGGTATTCAGACTTTTCCCTAGTGGTTTTTAAAATAACAAAGTATGAAGCCAGGTGGCCTGGCTGTTATCACATGAAAAGTCTCCAAGAGAGCAATTAGCTTGAAAGCGCAGCTGAAAAAGTCTAGCAATGATCTATTGTGAAAATGATTGTTATTAAGCTGTTATTATCAACACGTGTGAGTAGAAAACAAGACCAAGAATACAATCAGGCCTCTGATATAAAGCAAAGAAAACCTTTAAACAGAAATTGTTTACCCATAAGGATTTGAAAAGTTACCTATCGTTGTCTTAACTTGAAGTCAACTACGTTTTTGAGAGATGCAACAGGAATTAATTTAATGGAAAGAAAAGATTGGGGAATCTGTTGCTTTTAAAATGGAAATGAAGATGAATTGTAAAAGTTTGAGCATCTGAAGGCCTCACTGGTTTTCGAAAAATTCAACTACAAAATCTTTCTAGAAATCAGGGTTTCTCCTGTCTGTCGTCTCAAAAAGGAAAGGCATCTGTTTAAACTGATGTGCCCTCGCAGATACCGTTTGTACAGTGACAGACTTTATAGCTTTTCTAACAGACTTGTTAGCTCTGCTACCAAATTCTCTGAAGATTTTCTCTTCTAAACAGAATTTCTCATACGAGGCCACACTGAGCCAGTGCCAGACATTTGGAGATTAAATCTGTTTCTGGTGGTTTTTGATAAGAATTTTGGTGCTTCTGAAATTCTAAATTTTGATCTGCTGGTTCTTCCTGCTGTAACCGTGCTGATCTCCCACACAAGTCATTGATAATGATGGGATTTTTAAAGTCCTGCTCTCAAAACATAGTAAATACCAAAGCTGATGTTCCCTAGTCACCCTTCATAGCATTTTGAATGCTACTTTTAAATTAGTTATGTGTCTGTATGTTTTTTCAGTGTTTAAAAGAAAGGGAGCCATCTTGAAATGAATGGGGTGTGGGAGATTTTATCTAGTCAGTTTATCTATATTCAGGCAGTGATTGCAGTTGTCTTCTGCACATGTATTTTTCCATTTGAGGCGCTGATAAATAAAGAATCAGCTTCTTAATGTCGAAGTTGTTTGAGGAGCTTTGGCAGCCTCTTCTTCTGAAGTCCTTGTCATGATTTTTCAAACCCTTCCAACTCCAAAAGAAAGGACTTGTCATTCCAAACAGATGGTGCTTTGTCAGTCAGCAGTTTTGACTTTAGCTGAAGCACTGTTACTTTATTTGTCAATGTGGTTTTGCTCATATCTTGTTCGTACTTCTTTGGAAATAAATGGCTGAATAATTGAAGTGAAATGAAAAGCTTGTGTGTGGTGTCTTTTGGGGAGGTGGGTGGTTTGGGTTTTGGTTATTACAGAATCATGTTCACTGTTTGGGAATTTGTGGTTTCTTGACATCGGTTGTACATGTTTTGCTCTTATTTAGTGCTCCTTATGGTGTTTATTACCAGTGTTGATGACTATTTCTCCATGTGTAATCTTCCTTTTGCAGAATGTTAAGGCCTTAATGGGAGTAGAAAAGACAAAAGGATTTTGCCAGATTGTGGTGTCTCCTAATTTCAGAGATGGAATATCCTATTTGATTCAGTCAGCTGGTCTGGGAGGGATGAAGCACAACACAGTCCTGATGGCATGGCCACAGTCATGGAAGCAGACAGAAAACCGTTTCTCATGGAAAAATTTTGTTGGTATGTGTTTATTGACTTTCTCCTGTGCATTTGTGATACAACTATGTAACTAATGTATTTGCTGTGTGGAGGAAATATGATGCTGAGCATCCAGTGGACAGCTGAATATCTCCCCACATCTGGTTTCACGTGGAGCGTGTTTTCTCAACCCTCGGTCTCTTCAACCGTGGCTTGTCTTGTTCTCCTAGGCAGTTTCACTAATCCCAGGATATGTTCCTCTTTTGCCTCGGCAGAATCTGAGAGGATTAAGCTTTTGAATTTAAAACAAAAACAGAAGCTGTGATTGAAAACTAGAAGTCCTTGATCAAATGTTTTGCTTTCCCTTGCAGACACTGTACGAGAAACAACAGCAGCTCAGCAAGCACTCTTGGTGGCTAAAAACATTGACTTATTCCCAACAAATCAAGAACGTTTTACTGAAGGAAACATAGATGTGTGGTGGATTGTTCATGATGGTGGTATGCTGATGTTACTGCCTTTTCTCCTTCGACAGCACAAGGCAAGGACAACAGAAAATAGCTGGGATTTTATTTTCTAGCAATTCATAGTTCTAAGAGTTTCTAACGAAATATTATTTCACATTAGGAGTTTTGCATGGTAATAGCAATCGCTGTGTTATGGATTCTTATAATGCATCTTTTTGTTAGGTGTGGAGAAAATGTAAAATGCGTATCTTCACTGTCGCTCAAATGGATGACAACAGCATTCAAATGAAGAAGGATCTTCAGATGTTTTTATATCATCTTAGACTGAATGCTGAAGTGGAAGTTGTTGAGATGGTATGTTATTGCATATGTTTTTTTTGGTGTGATTGAGACCAAACATTTTTGAAACTTGAGATCTTAGCCCAAATATAAAAATGGAGACTTCACAGTCCCACCAAGAACAAGAAGTTTTTTTAAAAGCAGCATTATCTTACCATATCACAATGCTAGTGTATGTGGTAGTGAGTTAATGGTTTTTTCAAGTAGAATTGAGCCATTTTGATGTGTTAATGCCTACTTTATTTATGAGGACTAGTCCATAGTGGTAGTTCATTCAGGAAGAAGGAAAAAAAAAAAAGGCTGAATGTGCTTAATTTAATAAGCACATGGCATCCAACATGGGAGAGGATGAAGATGTCCGTCTCTCCATCTGGAAAAAGGAATCCATACACCCTGTGAAAGTATGTCAGTTGTTTTTGGCACTGCCAGCCTCTTTGCAGCTCAGTACCAGACTCACAAGTGAAATAGTGACAAAATGAATTTTTTTTTTTTCCCCCCTTTTTGTATACTGGTCATAAACTGCTAAAGAGAAAGGACTGAAACTGTAGTCTGTCTAGACCTGCTTTTTTTGGCAACTAAAGAAAAACTTAATTTCCAGCACTCCAGGTGACTAGGATAATGTCTGACATAAGCCCAAAAAAACCCACCCCAAAACCTTTTAAACTCCTGAACTGAGATGAAGACAGGTCAACTGGTTCAAAACTTCTCCCACCACCAGTTCCTGGAATGACCAAAACCTATCAAAAAGATTTATTGTGCTAATCAGCCATAAAGCAAGTGTTAAGAATTATTCAAATTACTTATGCAAAAAATTACCTATGAAAAATTTGGTTAGAATTTTGAACTAGAAAGTAAGATAAATCCATTTATTTTTAGTTTAGTGTATTGAATATAAAAGACCAAAATGCTGTGGTATGTGCAGGTGCAAGAAGGCAAACAGTGCCATAAAAAAGGCTCAGCCTTGGTTGGATTTTGAGCAGAAAATGCTATGTGAAGCACAATTTATTCTTTTATTTTGTGGATCATATCTTTGCAAGATTCTCAGGGTAAAAAAAGAGGCACGTTATGAATCTGTGACAATGCAGGTGGCTGCTGTAGACTTCTATGTTGTATTTTAGCTTTGAGCTAATGTCAGAATATATGCTGGAGTTTCTTCATAAATGCTTCAAACTGGTGAAAGGAAAGTGTCTTATTTTATGGCTCTAAATGATTTTTAAGGAAACAAGTGGACACACGTGCTCAGGAGGCAGCAATGCAGAGCCGGTGTAAATAAGAGCTTTCAGCCCTCTCTTGTTTCTGTAGCCTCGTTGGAACAGAACAAGGGAAAGTCTGTCCCAAGCACCTCAAATTCAGATAAAAATCCCACTGATATTGGTGCAGTAGGATCGTTCATTGTACAAGATTGCAGTTTGAAGGTGAAGCTTTAAGAATGAAGGCAGAAATGATGGATCAATTGTATGCTTGGGAATACTCTAATACCATGAATTCCTCCAGAACTGAATGAATGCAGGAATGAGTGTGGCATGCTGTGTAAACCTTGTTCTTTTGAGTAGTACTTTTCTTCTGATGTTTCTAATGATGTTTCTTGCAGTTTGAAAATGATATTTCTGCGTTCACATATGAGAAGACACTGATGATGGAACAGCGATCTCAGATGCTAAAACAGATGCAGCTCTCAAAGAACGAAAGGGAGAGAGAGGTAGGGGCTTTGGTTTAACAAAATGCTCTGTGAAAAACCTGAAAGTAGTATTTCTTGTCCAGGGCTTCTAATCAGTTTCTAACTAGTCAAAAGCTTTTACAGCTGTGTTCTGTGTTCATTTCTCTACAGCAGGCTTCACTTGCAAAGTTAAAATGATGTGGAAAAAAAAATATGATTTGAATAGCTGTTTAGAGTTTTTTTGTTTTTGTTAAGATTAGTGCAAGTATTCACTAGCAGAACATTTGAGCACCAGTGTAGAATATATCCAGAGTATTTTGAAACTTGACATTATCAGTAGCTAAGGTTTGTGTTTATTCAACTGGGATCATTAGCTTGTTTGTGACTTGGTCTTGTTCAGTTCACACTGACTGTTTTTTAGTTTCTGCATTATTTTGAATGTTTTATATATCAACGAATTATTGTTTCTGGAGCCAAAATTAAACTGACTAACCTATAATCCTATGATACCCACATGGGAATGCAATGTTTGCTACTTCTCTACCCTTACTAGTCCCTGGTGGAATTTTGCATGATGTAGTGATGAGATGCATATTTTTTTTTAATATTTGTAACTTTTAAATCTTTTGCTTTCTTTTTTTTTTTTTTGGCTTCTAGCTCCTCACTTATTCTGTTAACTATCCCATTGTTATCAACACTTCTTAGTGATGTAAAAGGAAATAAATGCTTTGGCTTTGCTATCACTTATAGTGATTTCTCTCCCATGCCAAATACAAGATCTCTACTGTGTTTAATCACTCCCATTCATAAAATAATAAGATTTTTTTTTTCTTGTGGCTTTTTTGTCTACTGATAATTGTAACTCATTTTATGCCTAAGCCTTGTTTTTGTTAATTGTACAAGTCTCTTTTTTTTAATCTCTCCTTATTTATTCTTTTTTCCATGTCTCAGGATGTTTTTTTAAGGTTCCTAAAGACGCCTTCTATTGCAACAATAATGTGCTGCTCAAAATCCTCTCTCTTCTTATCTGTGTCATGGTAGTTTTCTTTTGATCTGAGTCTGCCTAACATCTTTTCAGTAAAAAACAAGCTCTCCTGTACTCCTTAGTATTTTACCTTTTTCTCATTTCTTTATTGAACACTAGTATTTTCCAGTGGAGTTTGAGTGATTAATCAATCTACAGTAGGCTTTTAAGGATTTAACTTACACGGAAATGCTTTATAAGTAGCTGAAGGACATAAGGCTGTAGCATGTAAATTGTAGGGGAGACAAATAATTTCTTCTCAGCTCATTGAGTTGGCTGGAAGCTGCACTACTTCAGAGTGTTGTTTGCTGGGAAGTTTTTCATTTCTTTCTTCTCCCTCCCATGATTTGGATTTTTCTATTACTCGCTTTTGTCTGAATGTAACCATCACTGTTAGAGCTTCAATTTGTTCCTTCATATCAGGCAGGGTTAAATCGGAGATGTTCAAAATACCATTGAATTTATTTCCTGGTCGGAAGTAAAATCCTTTAATTTCAAGAACATCTAGTATGTACTTCCTGCATTGTCCAAGAATGAAAGCTATATCCATGTGTTGTTTCTGATTAGGATATCTTAATGTACATTGTTGTTTTGTGTTTTCATCAAAAAATGTTGTTTAGTTGTGCCTTCACTTCCTCTGGAGCTACACGTTGAGTATGTGCTCAGTGTGCCAGGCTGTTTCTAATCTGATCATCTTCTCTGAAAAGAGCTGAACCATCCCCTCTGGTTTTATGATGAACTGCAAACGTTTCTCTCATTAGCATCACTAGTTCGAATTAACATTGATTTTGTTTTTGTTATCTGTCTCCAGACATTCAAGTATAACCCTAATTTTCCAGCTTTGAATGGTTCTTGTAGTTTTGTTTCCTGTTACCACCAAGATTAGTATTTTTACCTCCCTTTTGTGGTTTGCCTCTTCAAGTGAGGTTCAAGCCTTTGCAAAGAGGAGTACTTGTCTTTGTACAGGGTTCTTTTGTTGTTTCCTTGTTTCCAGGCATGCTGTTATCCCTTAGGAATCACCTTCCCCTTCCCCTCTTCTGCCATTTTTTAAAATGGAACTTTATTTGATCTTGCCCCTGTGTTTTCTTGTGGATCTGGGTCACAGGGACTCATCAGATTTTTGTTTCTTTTTTTGAGAAACTTGGTTGATTTGCTTCTGTTCAAGCTTAAATATGATACGTGGCTGCAAAGTGTAAGCTCTGCAGGCTTAGGTGCAAGTGTCAAGCATTTATTTGTTTGACTTGGACAACGGTGCTGCAAAGGTGAAAGGAAAAGTAGAGCCCTGTTTGCTTCCTTGCTGCCCTTCTCGGTGGCTGTAGGCATCCTTCTCTGGCTAGTCCTGGCTCCTGGCTGTTGGGCCAGGCAGTGATATTGCTGGAGCTGCAAGAAGGCAGTTGTCCATCCCACCACTGCTCTGTGTTGGCTGCAAAGCACAAGTGCTGTTGCACAGATTGCTGCTGCGAGGTAAGGTTGGCAGAAATGTGGGTGGATGGAGGGAAGGAGCAAAATTAGTTGGTGAATCATTGGGAAAGAAATCAGTGTTTGGAGTTGGAAAGCAGCTTTCCCAGCTGTTTGACTTTTTTTTTTCCATACTTTTGATTGTAACTGAATAAAACAAATTCAACTGAATCATCACAGATCTGAAGGGATGTTACCCTCGCACACAAGTGAGTGTGTGAGGTTCCCATATAGACTGAAGAATTCCATTCACTTCGTGTTTTCACAAATCTCCGTAAAGAAACTCCATAACTGCTAAACATTTCAGAAAGAGTCCCATAGTAGATATAAACAAATGGCATGTTAGCAAACTAAGTTCATAACAAGCTACGATACAAAATCTCATCTATTTAAGTGAAGCCAATTTTCCTTTTGGATAATACGATCATCTGCTTCTTTCTGTAGACTTAGTGGGCTTTTTTTTGTCATTGCTAACCTTTTTGTCCCAGATTCAGAGCATCACTGATGAGTCTCGAGGCTCAATCAGAAGAAAAAGCTACTCCAGCCCACAGTCCCTTGGCCAAGATGCTCAGGCACTGCTGACTAATGATTTTCGAGAGGAGGAGGTAGTTGGACGTAGTACTTGCTAGACATATTTTCCCACTGCAACACTTGAAGTGCCACTATTGCAAACTGAATTACAAATGAGCAACTTGATCATTCATTTTTATGGAACAGTTCTTCATAGATTTTAATTTTACTATTTTTTAAATTCATTATCTTCCCCTGTATTTTTTTCCTCTAGATGACACTTCTGTGGCATGAACTACATCCTATTTCTCACACTTAATTTCCATAAAATAAACACCTATGTTTCTGAGAGTGCTTCTGGCTCTTAAGAAAAACTTGCAAAGATATTTCTCTGCCTTCTGTCTCTTAAAAAGTTACAATAGTGGGTGTTTCATTAATAAGTATATTTCAAGCTTTAACAAAGCATTGCCTTCCTTTATAATTCTTAAACTGAAGCTTCTCAGAAACCATATAGATATACTTGGGCTTTTTAAGGAGATTTCTATGCTTATTGACACGCCATTATTAACCCATGAATGTCATTCCTGCTTTCTGCATGGTGAGTTTGAAAGGAAATGGACTAATGCAATCAATGGTTTTAGTGTGCACTTGAAGTGTTGCTCATGTGTGAAGACTTGTAGCCTAGTTTGTAGAAATGCTGTATAACTTTGTGTTACTCTTTCTTCATGAAGTATGAGAAAAATGTGGGATTTTTCCATGTAATCTATTTGGTATCAAAATAGCACTAACAAAAATATGCTTTTGCTGTCTTAGCATTTTACAAACGTGTTATATATAGGTCCAGAATTTCTCTTGGCCTCACTGTTTTTCTAAAAGTAGTGAACTTTCTTACATTGGAGCATAGTTGCACTGAACTCACTTTACAATTGCTAGTTTGAAATTTCAGTGTATTGGATACTGCTGTATGACACCTACAGTGTCTGCATGTATTTGGGAGCTTTTTCTGTTCTCATGATAGAACTGTATCCACAGCAACGTCTGATTCGTAGTCTTGACTTGTGATTTAATCTTCTGAGAATATATGAAGACTCTTAAACAAATAGATATTTATGTGAACCTCAGAACTGAACTCAAGGATTTGGGAATCCTGAAGGATTTAGGGAAATAATTTAGGGAAAATACAGAAATAATTTAGGAAAAATACAGAAATTCTGAGGGATGTAAAACAAGCTGCAGTTACAGTTTGTGAACCACTAGGCAAATCACTGTTTAGAGACAAAGTAGTTTTCTCATCTACTTTGATTTTATGCATGCTTTTGATTGACCTGAATGAAACTGATTCTTCTGAATCATCACAGATATGGAGAGGAATGACCATCACTAACATGGGAATAACTGAGGTTCCCAAGTGGAACAGGAGCTTCAATTCATGATTTAACAAGTCTCTGAAGAGACTTCATAACTGCTAAAGACTTAACAAGCAAACAAAAAGTAGCAACTAAAGAAACCCTGCCAAAACAACAAATCCCTAAAGCAACCAACCGCACACACACACATCAAAAGGAAAACCCAGCCCCCCCCAAACCCAGAACATGGCAAAATGCAAAACCACTCCTCCCCCCATACCAATTCACTTATGATTTTAAGAGTCTTTGGTACTGTATTTGTGTTGCTTTTGATGGAAATACAGAAGCCTATAGACAAAGTTTTATGAGGGAAAGTAAGTAAATAACGTGTTAAATATTTCTTCCTTCTCTCCTCAAGAAGACCAAGGGGAATGGGACATGGAAAACCTGGTATGCATGTGAAAACAACAATATTGGTTTCTTAAAGTTGTGATTTGGATTTCTGCTGTTACAAGGGAAGAGAAGTCCCCTTCATGGTTAGATTGATTGGCTTTTGTTACGTGATATGCAATTGCATGCATAAATAACGTAATAGAACACAGCTAGCCTTCAACTGCTCCAATTTTGTGTTACTGGGATCATGAGGGTCAGGCTGGTAGATCAGCTAAAGGCATGTGAAATGGGCAGTGCCTGTGACAGCAGGTGAGAAAATAACCATGTAACTGAGGAAGAACAAGAGCACTGGCTTTTAAATTTTTCACTGGCGAAAAGCCCTGGTGTTAAAAAGTACCCTTAGGCTGCCTTCAACTTCGGTTCAGTGCAAAAATAACATCCCAGCCCAGCTGTAATCCTGGAAATATGAACAAATGACTACGTTTTTACAAGCAGTTTCATTTCATGCTGAAGGCAAAACAGTTTGGTATTTGTTCACGAACCAAGGTGCGTTTTTCTGTCTCTTCTTTTGTTTCACTGCTGTGATATTCCTTTTCAAAATTTTAATAATGTGCACTCTACAAATGCTCTTTTTGGCTGAATTTTGGGGTCGTTGTTTTGTGGCCAGGCTCAGCTGATCCACGACAGAAACACTGCCTCACGCTCGGCTCCAGCGGTCAAAGCTGCTGTGCCAGAAAAAGTGCAAATGACCTGGACTAAAGAAAAGCTGGTTGCTGAAAAGCATAAAAACAAAGATTCAAATGTGTCTGGCTTTAAAGATATCTTCAACATGAAGCCGTAAGTATACATGTGGTGTTTGGAGCTTTGTCTTTGAGTCTTTTTTAGTGTGTATTTTTTTGTTTGCTGTGGTGGTGCTGGTCTGGGTTTTGTTTTTTAAGAGATTCTGGCTCACTTAAAATTGAGCACAAACATGATCTTTCCATGCACTTCACTTAAATGCCATCCTTATGAAACCAGCATGGACTTGGGTGGAACAGCAACAACTGTGAAGAGTCATTCACAAGAATGTTGTGAATGAAGCTGAAATGTGACAGACTTCAAGCTGTAAACTCAACTTCTGGATTGTACCAGGAAGCATATATGTTAAAATGCTTAATAATAACTTTTGTGTCTTCTCACTTGTGGTGGGTAACAAATTACTGTATATCATTTACCTGTGTCACTGTGTTTTGTTGGGGTAAAAGGTGTACCAAAAGCACATAGTCTCTTTCAAGACATTTAGTTTGTTTTGGTTAGAGCTTTTTCTTTTTTTTTCCTTTTTTTTTTTCTGTCCAAATGAACACTGGCCCCTCATCATTACATCAATATAAAACTTGTGATTATATATATAGTGTCTTGTTATATTACGTATTTCTTGTTGAAATATTCCTTACGCTGTGCTTCAGGCACTCACATTGTCTCCTCTGAGTTCTGGAGGAATGCAATTATAAGCATGGCATAGGCTATCTGCTGCACGTGCCCAAAGCAAAGCTGTGGATATAAAAGGAAATTTTAATATCTAAAGGGAACGTATGTTAAGTCTAGTAGACAGTAGAGTTAGAAAGTGGTACGCTTAGAATTGGTACCTTAAAATCCTAGGTTGTTTGGTGGATTTGCTCTGAGCTCTTCAGAAACAGTTTGCCTTCTGCAAATTCCAAACATCATCTTGCTCACGCTCTAAAGCACTGATTTTGTTCACTGTATTATACTCTAATTCTTAGAGGTGTGTTGTCTTGTTGGGGTTTTTTTTAATATCTTAAAAGTATTTCCTATTACTCCTTTAGAATTGTGCCAGACACAGCCTTCAGGTATTATAATTTTAAAACTACTATATGTGGTTGGTCAGTGGAAATCACAGTTCGAGCATTGTGCCAGTAGAATATCTTAACGTTGTTGAATTTAAGATCTACCTGACAGCATAAACATATTTTTTTTTTCTGTGCATTTGCTTCCCTTCCATGAAGAGAGTGGGGAAATCTGTAAGTCTCAGTTTCATTTTGCTTGAGCAACGTAGGCTGTGTTCCCTGCTTCTCGTGGTCGTGTGTGTTTCCTAAATCATGATTTGTAGTGCATGTATTCTTTTGTACCTTGTTTTATACCCTGTGATTTAGCATTTAGCACTGAAAAATATTCTTCATTGTGACTTGTTAATGTTTTCTTCCAAATATTATCAACTTTCCATTCAAGGTAAGTCATAGAACATGCATTTTAGTTTCTGTAAGAATGTAAAACGGGACAGTACTCCTCTGCACCAGTGTAATATTGAGTTTTCTAATTAACTGTGTTAAAAAAAAAAAGTTTTTTATTCTGGAAAAATAGTCCTCATTGTGATATAACTAATTGAGCAATAAGGATGAATTTGTTCACAAAGGGAACTCTTACATTTCATCAAATGCCAGTTCTTGTCTCCCTTCTACCAACCCGTGCACGTGTAGAAATAATGTAAGTTCAGATATACATTGAGTATGACAACACACAAAAATGGGACACTACAGCTCTGACTTGAGACTGCTTTGCTTTTTTTCAGTGACCACTATTGTCTTCATTTTGTGTGTTTCATGAGTTGAGCTGCTTGTGAGAACTTGGAAAGCTTACTTTGTGTGCCATGTATGATTTCAGTTCCACCGGTGCTTGAAGGCTAAATCAAACTTTTATTTCAGTGCTGAATTCTTGCCCACTCCATCACAAACATACACCCTCCCTTTTTCCCTTGGGTTTTGTCCTTAGTTTAACAATGTTTCTACTTCAATATTTATACACTTTTTCAGTTATACACTGTTGCCTCTCTCATCATAGTTGTTTGGTCTTCTGAAGCTGTTGTTCTGAAAAACTGACCTTCAAATATTCTGTTGTTCCATATATGATTTTTGTTTTTTTACAGTTGGTTCTTAGGACAGATAGCTGCTGTGACAGAAAATTCCCCAGGAAGGACTGATTTAACTCAGTCTTGAAGACGTCTTGGGTGGGGGGAAGAGAATCAATTGGAATTGCTAGGGCTGGTCTGCACTGGCCACTAAACTTCAGGCAAAATGCCTTTTTTTTTTTTTTTTCTCCCTAATTGTCCCTGCAAAATCATGGATGAAAATATAACATGAAACATTCTACTTGTAATAGTATCCTGTTAATGGTTTTTCCCTTTGTAGTGAAAAATGGGACCTTGGTAGAACACAAGAATGTATGTTCCCAGCATTCTCCATCTGTCTTGGTCCCCTGTGCTTGAATGAACCCCCATCTGGCTGCTGTTCTCAACTCCACCTTTGTTAATGTCACCTGAGGGTCGCCTCATGTTGCTAGAAGATTCTAGGAGTGTCGATGTAGTCCCCTTGAAATGGCCTCTGGTAGTACAAAGTTTTGTAGATTTTGGCCTCCTAAATGTGTTTCTTTTGGGAAAAGAGATCTCATTAATTTCTATTGTTTACTTGAGGTGATACAGTGCTGGGGTTTGTGCTGTAATTTCGATTGCTCTTAGTGCAATTCAAAAGGTGCCAGATTGATCGAGCACTTCAGAAGGTGTCTCGTGTCCTGCTGCGACTGACCTGCCAGTCCTCCCTCTGCCGCAGGACGGGACGTGAGCTCCTGAGGAGGGTACAGTCGTGCTTGTAGCGTGAGACCCGGCTGCAGTGCTAAGAACGTTGCACGGGATGGGGTGATAGGAGTGTCTTACATCAGCATGCCACTATCTCCAGCCTTGAGGTGTGCTGTCACCCAGCACTTCCAAGATTCCCTCTGAAGTGACTCTCTTCACTTGTAAAGAACCTACTTAAGGGCAGCAAGCCTCTGGATAAATGCAATTAGGTAGTCGTACAACGTAGGGTATGACTTGTTTCCAGTCTTGGCTAGTTTTACACAGATGGCAGTTTCTCAGGAACTATAAGGAAGCGCTTCTTTTGTTTTGTTCTGAAAAGCAACTAAATCATCCAAGGTAGATCCTGAAATAAGGAAATCTCTGAAGTCCTAGCAGTTTCTTCCTCTTGTGCACAAATTTACAACAGTTATATTTGTGGGCATAACAAGCAAAGCAGTAGTTAATTTTAATAATGTAAGGGGAGAGACTCAATTTCAGGTCATTGCTTACTGCCTTACATGACACGAGAAACTAATAATTTTTTGATGAATTCTATGCTGTTTCCTAATTTTCTTCACCAGGCACATAGTAATCTTTCTAAAGGAGCATGAGGGAAATCTTGTACTGTACAACATACCCTCATCGACAGGACGAGGGGCAATGGCTTTAAGCTGGAGGGGAGCAGATTTAGATTGGAGATTAGGAGAAGGTTCTTTACTGTGAGGGTGGTGGAGCACTGGAACAGGTTGCCCAGGGAGGTGGTTGAGGCCCCTTCCCTGGAGATATTCAAGGTGAGGCCCTGGGCGACCTGGTCTAGTTGGGGGTGTCCCTGCTGACTGCGGGGAGGTCAGACCAGATGACCTTTGGAGGTTCCTTCCAGCCTGGACAATTCTATGGTTCTATAAATACTGTAATCTTTCCATTGCATTCCTGTAATTCCTTTCTTTTGAATTTCTTATACAAATCCTCAGCCTTTTTGACTAAACTTAAATTCTATTGAAACTAAGTTTTTGCTTCATCTTTGTGAAAGATAACTGACAATTGGAAAAATTGTGCATTTTGGCAATCTATTTAGAATTGCTTTGATTTCAGAGTTAAATGTTCCTTTTAAAGGGAAAAAAATCTTTAGGTATTGCATTTGCTCAAACTTATTTTGAATGCGTACAAATACTGGTGTCCATGAAAATAGCTTATTCTACCTACCTATAGATTAAACCTATAAATTCAAATACATAAGTATTGTGACAATACTTAAAAATGTTTGCTTGCATGCTAGGAATCAGTCAAACGTGAGAAGAATGCACACCGCGGTGAAGCTCAACGGAGTAGTGCTTAATAAATCACAGCATGCTCAGCTAGTCCTCCTGAATATGCCTGGACCTCCTAAAAACAGAAAAGGGGATGAAAACTGTATCCTCTACTGTGTTGCTTCCGTATTTCTTGAAATCGGGAGTTTGATTTTTGTGATTGTGCCATTTGTCTACTTGTTAGGATATTCATTAGTAACCATGATGAGCTTAAGTGTGTCTTTAGGAAAACGACTTTTGATTCCACAGACGGAGTTTTAAGGAATGTTGATAGAGGTGGGGTTTTTATTGAATTGATGTAAAGCATTCCTAAAATTTGAATTTTTAACATCTCTATTTTTAGCTTTTCTGTAGGTGAGTAGGGCAGAACTAGAAATTTCTCCCAAATTAGTCCCCTCTTCCCCTTGAGGAAGCAGGTGGATTTCATAATGGGGCGGTAAAGAGTGACGCAAGAAAACTCCTTGATGAAATTGTTTAACTTGCTTTTTTTTTGCATGATGTATCAGACTTTTTGAGAGATTAGTGGCTATTTTATTTCTCTTCTGAATAAATTCCTTGACTTAATGATATTTCAGACATGGAGTTTTTGGAAGTTCTCACAGAAGGTCTAGACAGAGTTCTCCTGGTCCGAGGCAGTGGACGTGAAGTGATCACCATTTATTCTTAACCTGTTTGCACATTTTGTTTGACCTGCCCACCCCCCCAATGAGAAAACAGAGTTATTTTTGCCATGATTTGAGCAGCTTCATTAAGAGCTCTAGTGCATTGAAAACTACCTGCAAGCTGAATCTTCCCACGACGTGTTCTGTTTTTTCTATTACAAAGTTACATTTAAATTATATTTTAAGAAGATTTATGTAGAAAGTATCTCTGTAGTGAATTAAGAAATGGTGGATGGGTTAGAATATTTATGTGTAGCACATTCTGACACTTGTTAAACTGTGGTGAAAAGCAAGAAAAGAAATGTTAATGCAATGGTATTTTTGAACATGAGCAACTTCTGATGATTTTAATCTTCGTTCTGCAACTAAATAAAAGGGAAAGGTTTTAGGAAAAGTTGGCTCCTCCCTTACCCAAATGCTGCTATGTTGCTTCTGTTGGGATTAGTTCTGATTTGGAAAACTTCTTTCAGAAAGGTATACAACCATTCAAATTTGTAGATTATGTGCATAAAGTGTTTCCATCAAGTTCATGATTTGCCACTCTTGTTTGAAATAACATTTCTCTATTTAAAATGCTTAGTCAGGTAGCTGAAGCCTCCAGGTGACAGTAATATTAAACTCACAACTTGTGTGGATTTTTTTCCTGGGCTATTAGCAGTTATAGCACATTGCACAATTATACCCGGGAAACCGAAGAGATCCAGCTCATAGGAAGGTGATGATGCAGTAACTCCACCTGGTTGCAAATACAGCTGTAACAATTGATAAACCACAGCAAGTTGGTTAATGAAGTGCAGTCTTTTGTTTTCAAATATGTATATTTTGAAAATGTTGTATGTATGTGCTGCTGTTTAAAATAAAATCTGCTTTTCTGAATTGCAGGAGCTCTTAAGTGTTTTTTTTATGAGACTGTTGAACCCCTTTCCGGACACTGTTTAGTTTTGTAAATATCGTTTTAAGAGTTTTTTGGGTATCAGAAGATTGATCTACTCTAAAAATAATGGTTTTATTTAAACGCATATAAACTCTTGCAATACAGTCAGCATCTCTGTTGCCCAGACAGGGTTAAGGCCAGTGACCCGGGAGTCGAGGCAGTATCGTAGCGCTCTCGGGCAAAACCAAAGAAAGTTAAACAGCAAAGACTAAAGTAGCCATTCCCAGTCCCTGCGGTTTGATGCACAGCAACAGAGGGAACACAAAGATTAACAGGTGACCCACGGAACTTCAGAGGGCTCTCAGACACTGCTCGTGTGCACCAAAAGGCACCTGTGGAGCACTGGGTGCGGGCGTAGGGTTTGGATGAGGTTTATGTATAGGCACTCGGGCACCCCGGGGGTGCACCAATGGCTCTCTAGGGGCTTTAGGTACAAGGAAGGACACATGGAAATCCTGTGGACTGACCAGAAGGTGTCTGAAGGTGCTAAATTTGCACAGCCTCTCAAGATGTGCATGAAAAGGCATTCTCAGATGACTGGGGAGAGGGCAAATGTAACTGCATGCCCCTGGTGAACTCCAAATGGTTTGGTTCCTGAGTTTGCAGAAAACTTACAATAAGACAAAATACTGTGTGAATTAAAAAAAAAAAAAGAGATTTTTCTCCAAGGAGGTGAGGGAGCTGGCAAACAGAATAAAAGAGAACTTTTGCTGGAGTTCACTTTTTGTGCATTCCTGGTGGCTTTCTTTACTTTCCCCAAGGCCTGGTTAAAAAATATCAAACATCTGGAACTTGCTTCCACACCCAAGGTGCCACAAAGGGAGAAGTGTGCTTGATGTCGCTGTCTCTGGGAGCTGCTTTCATTGCCCCTCAAACCTTGGGGCTTTCACTTTCCCCAGAGCCGGGATCAAAACTATCAAATGGCTGGAGCTTGCTAGGACAGCGAAGGTGCCAGGAGAAAAAAGTGTTCCTTGTTCTCACTGTCTCTTGGAACTGCTTCCATCACCCTACAGACCTTGGCATCTCAAGCTTTCCTGGTGGCTTCATCCTCACACACACCTTTTTTTTTTTTTTTTTTTTTTAATCTCTCTCCAGGGCTGGGCACAAAAATATGAAACACCTGGAGATTGCTTCCTCACCCAAGGTTCCAGGAGGGAAAAATGTTGCTTCTTCTCACTGTCTCTGGGAACTACTTTTATTGCCCCTCAAACTTTTGGGTTTTCACTCTCCCCAAGGTGAAGCTCAAAAATATCAAACATCCAGTGGTTAGTCCCACATCCTTGCTCAGACACTGAAGGTGCCAGGAGAAAAAAGTGTTTCTTGTTCTCATTGTCTCTGGGAAGTGCTTTCATTGCACTACAAACCTTGTCATTTTGCTCTTTCCTGGTGCCTTCATCCTCAAAACCACTGCTTTTCACTCGCCCCAGAACTGGGCTCAAAAAATCTCAGAGCTCTGGAGGTTGCTCCCACACCCAGTGTGCCAGGAAGAAAAAGTGGTGCTTGTTTTGTCTCTGGGAACTTCAGTGTTGCCTAACCAGCCTTGGCTTTTTGAGCTTTCCTGGTGTCTTCATCCTCAAAATCATCCAAACCAGCTTGGCCCTATTGCTAGGTCTCCTGAATGCATTTCAGTTCTTGCTTAGGGTTAAGCAACTATTTAGGACTGCCACCCAGAGATCTGTCCCGAGGCTGGAGAGTCATGGGTGGCATGGGATGTGGGAGAACATGGGCAGGTACATCAGGGCTTCAGCTGGGAAACAATCTTTGTACTGTACAGCTGGGAGCCATATGTGGCAATTAAATGCATGAAGGATTTCTTGTGCATTTGCCTTCTCTGATAGAGGCCTAAATCTGAATTCTAGCCTTCTATTCGTAGATATTTACTCAGGGACATCTTTATTCATGTGGGTGTCTCAGTGAAAAGTCAAGGAAACAAACTGTGTGAATGTCTGGGAGCTGGTGCCATCAATGTTTGGCTCTTCTTTCCTCAGGTGGGAGGACGCATGTCCAACTCATAGTTAATTAATAATTAATTAGTCTCTCACTGTATGGTGTACTACAGATGACAATCTGAAGCACAATTTAGTGTAGTTCACTAAAGCAATGTTGGACTTCCCCACTTTTTGTCCCGTGTTAACGAGCTTGGTTGATGAGTAGATATTTCTTACACTTCACTGATTTAAAGAGTGTGTTCTCTGAACTCGTATGGTTTACTGGCACGTCACAGCTCAGTGGAAGATGCCGAGCTGAACCTCCAAGCAATGGACACTATGGGATACTGTATGTGATCAGTCAAATTCCAGGAGTCTTTTCCAAAAGTGAAAACAGGCAAGGAAAAAATGTCTGATGTTATACAAGCAAAAGTTAAATCAGATCTCAAAGCCTGTCCAGTCCAGTGCTGTCACTTGTATTATTTGCAGCAAAAAATAGGAACAACTTCAGCCTTTGTTTCACTCAAAATAACTGGCAATGTTAGTAATTGCTAACAAATTTTACTTGTCACTATCACTTTGGTGAATTTATCACTGCTCAAAGAACATAGAAGCAAACTAGCAAGTCAAGAAATTATCTCTAATTTTGTGAACTAGTACAGAATAACACGTAGATGGGTGTTAGACTTCTGAGCAGCTCATAAATATCTGTTCATTTACAGTGGCCAGCTCTCAGCTGGCATAAATTAGCTTAATTCATTTGAAATCAGTAGTTACGCCAGTTCATGCCAGCTGAACAGTTTGGCTCCGTGAAGCTTTCAGTAATTCGGGTCGGGCAGGTGGTCTGCCTGGTGTCATGGGAGCCCTCTTCATAGATCTCATTTTGTTCAGTAATGTAGGAGTAGGAGATATGGGACATGCAACACATTCTTTGCTTCATTCTAGTCTGGAGATGCTTCTTTGTTGGGAGGCGACCCATATTTAGGAAGTTCAAATGTTTACCTTTAAAGAAGCAGAGATAAGAAAGCGCTCTATGGTTCACTACATCTATACCACGGAGCCATGCTGCCTCTCAAGTCTTTCCAGAAATAATTCTCAGAATTCTATTTTTTTGGCCTTCTTCATGTAATGTAGGCATCTGAGATCCAGGCCTCCAGGCAGAGGTGGTAGCATTGCCCAAAAATTTAGCTTCAGTGCTTAAATCAGCCAAAGGATAGGAATGCAAAGTGTCCTGGATCTGTAACTGATGCTGTTAAAGGCAATTTCCGTGTTGGTTTTGGATTCTTAGAGAACAAGAGTCATTGCAGTGACCCTTTCCTGTCTGCCTTACAGCCTCTCTGTCTCTAGGAGGGGTTTTGAATTTACTCCATCATACCAGAGTGCCTTCAGGACAGTCTCTGTGACTGAGCTCCCTTTCCAAGTCTTTGAACGTTTCCCCTCATTTGCAAGTTCATGATCTGACTCTTTAAGGTTAAGGCCTCAATGGGTGAAAACCTCCACGAGAGAAATTACTGTTGGCAGCAGATGGGCCCTTAAATACTACAACAGCACAGAAGATAGTAAGGGCAGATAGAAAATAGGCCCTTTTGGGGGTGAATGAGTGATTATCTCCCTCAAGCATAGTATATGTTGCTACAGTTGCCAATATTTTAATAAGAGATGACCACAAAAGCTTACTTCATGATATGATTTAGATCTGTAGGGTGTTGCTTTTTCAAAGAACTACGACAGTTTCAACTTTTCTAGCCCAGTTCAAGCATATGTTTTGGAAGTCCACTGATTTTAATGAGAGTTAAGGAACACTTCAAGTTGAGGATGAATTTATTGCCAGGCTGAATGTTTTGCCAAATAAGGTCCTAAAATACCTCAGCATGGTATTTCAACAATTTCAATCAACTTCCCTTAGTTTTTTTAAGTGTAAACCACACATTCAGACTGAAAGAATATTACCAGATGGTGATGTCACTTTTGTAAAGAGCTTTCAGAAGAATAAGAAAATAGTGGAAATAGTTTTATTTCATTTACTAAGATGTAGGAGGATTGTTGCTATAATGCCAGAGGAGAAAATCCCATGGATGTGGATGTACATACTTTGAGATCCACCACAACCATTTCCCTGCCAAATAAACCTGCAGCTTCTATACATCTGGAACATTTCATGTACTTGGTTTGTGTTATACTACAGCAGTCCTGTCAGTGAATTATTCACAATTTTCTCATTGTTAAATTAAATCAGAGAACTCTGTCACACAGTGAGTTAGAATGAGTGAATTTCATCTTCCTATTGCTGGTAGTTGTTACATATATTATACAAAAATGACCAGAATCTATTCATGGAAGGTTTGTAAGGACTGGACTTTGACAGTGATGCTGAGTTCTTGAATTCAGTAAGTCTTCTCTTAAACAACAGAAGGAAGAAGCTGTCAGAACCTGGGAGAAAATTAATTTTTTAATGCAATAACTGGTTTATGCTAGCAAGTCCAAGCCAGCAGAGGAACTGCTTAAAACCTAATAATTTATACCATCTAAGTCATAAAAAACAGGAGATAATTTATGCCCTGGTGTTGTAATTTGGTGCTGCTCTATTGAATTCATTGCAGTTCAGTTGACTTGGACACATGGACAGGTTTGATCAGGTTTGATATCCAATGAACTGTCCTTACATTGAGCATTTCTTTATTGGATTTCCTTTTTTTTTTTTTTTTTTTTTCTTCATCGTAGGTAGTAGCAGCACAGCTAATAGGAAGAAAAAAAATTATTTGTGAAAAAATAAGATTTCCCTCAGTTTTACATTCTGGTATCTCCTTTTCTTTAGCACCTCACCTCTCCTACTCCTATCTGATTTGAGAAAGCTAAAATGTCTGTCAGAGGATGTGCTCTGCCATAATTTATGTCAGCATTTACTATAACAATTCTTTCCACAGTTAATTGTCATGGTTTCAGAGACAGGATTCGTTTCTACTGGTGGTCTTAATTAGATGTCTCTGACATCTTTATACTCTTAAAAGTTATAATGACAGTAAGAACAGATTTTGTTTATTGTCTTTTCATTTATAAAGGCTAATCTGTTTCCAATGTCTTAATTGGATCCAATTGGTCCCCTTCATATAGCAAGTAAATGTTCAGTTGCCTTGGTGTTGGGCCAGGGGGAGGCTTACCTAAGCCCACAGCTTGGAAAAGTGTCCTGTGAACTAAACACTGTAATATCTGCAAGGGTTGTTTGCACAGTACACTTACAGCATACTCTGACACTAAACAGTGGTTAAGAAATGGGATATCTTAACTAGACCGGGCAAATCCTGAGGAAATTCATTGTACCCATCTCAAATTCCTTAAAATTGTGAGCTTCAGTTTATACTTGCATTTCGCAGTTTATGGATTCTCCTGGTATTTAACATCTCCCAGGAAGCAACTGGCAATTCACAGAACCAAGAACCTAACAATAGACACTGGGTTTTGTGTAGTCTTGGAATATGCTGATTGTAACAAGTTAAAGTTTGACTTCAGGTTGGGTGGGTTTGTTTGGTTTTTTTTTACGGTTCTCATAAATTTGACCTACTTTTTCCTGTTGTGTATTTTACATTTATAATGTTGATATGCTGTAAGTATTGATTAGCATATTGTCAATGCCTATTTTGTCAAGCTGAAAAACACACAGCAGGTAAAACACATGGTGATTAATACTTTAGTAATAATGTAGCTTATCCCACCGTGCTTTTCTTATCCCTGACTTATTTCTTCTGATTAATTTAAGCTTGTAAATTGATCAGCTTGTTCTTGTTGTGTGTGTTTAGAAAAACACTCAATTAATACCTGTGTCTGTGGTTTTGGGATAGATCTCTGTTTGCCCTGAGTGTACTGGAGAAAAAAGTCTCTAAACTCTAAGTGATAATTGCTGGAGAACCTAAAATAAAAAGCTCTGCTAATATGTCTTTTAATCATAAGAAACCCCCTAATTTTAGTTGTACCTTGAAGATCTTTCTTTCAAAAATATGGAGAAAAAAGGAGAGCGGAGGAGTGGTGGACTGGGTTGCAGTCTGGGTTCTTATAGGAAGCAAACCTTTTCCCAGTTTTCTGTGTCAGTTGTACATATGGTACTGACTGAGGTATTTATTCCAGAAGTATAGAAACCCAAACATTTAAATTATTGTCTGAAATAGTGCTTAGCAGTTAAAAATAGACTTATTTTTTTTTCCTAAAAAATACTTATGGATAAAAAAATTAGATTTTCAGTTATGATTTTTAAAATTTTAAATATGAATATCTGAAATGCCAGCTATTTTGTTTGTGAAAATGGTGAAGTATGTGTACTTTTGCTGCCTTTGATTTTTTTCTCGCTTATGAGTCAGGTTCCTTCTGCAGACTTTGTTTCCCAGTGCAAAACTTCTTCTTACCAAAAAGGGAAGCTACAACATATATGTGTGTATATCTATATAATGGAAGCTTTAATTAATCGATGAACCTAAAGTGATTGGGAAGGGGGCAGGACAAGCACAGAGATGATTTTCAGTCCTTCTCACTGGCACTTCACATCTGTCTTTAATTTTCATTCTGACAAATAGCATTCAGTCTGTTTTGCTTTTGTTGATGAGAAATTCTTCTCTCTGTTTACTGGGGCCTTTGCTTGTTTATTTGAAGGTTGCCAGTCCCATGCAATTTTGTGACCGTGTAGCACAGTGCCTTCAGACATTGCTGTGTTTTTTCCCAGATAAGAATGTGTCCTTCCAACAGACTTCTTTAGTGTATAACTGGTAGGTTTTGGTGTGGAAACTTCTATAACATTCTAAAGCTAATTTTTGTGAAAAATACTAGGTATTTTTCTTAGACTTAAGTCTTTCTCTGATGTTCAGTCTGGTTTTACTTGTTATATATGTAATTATTTACAGTTAGGCTTAACCATTATTTTTAAAACCTCCCACACTTGCTATAGGTGGAATTTAAAACCACAAGTCTGCTAAGAGCTGGAATTGACAGTTTTTATTCATTGCTTGTTGACTACCACAGTGAAAGCCAAGGGCAACCACACCCTGAACTTAAATGTCTCTGTTAAGTACTTAAATGTATCACCCAGACTGTTTGCAATAATAAGGGAAGACAGGATCTGTACTTGGTTTAAGATGTTTTTCATTAATTATGAGGAAAAAGTCAACTGATAGAGAATTAGTGTTCATTTGTATAAATAATTTTTGATGCCAGAAATTCCTCATTCCAAAACTGTTATTTGTAAAAGAAGCCAAATTACCTGCTAAGCTTAAAGGACAGCAGAGAGGCTCTCTTAAACTACTTATTCCTTAGTATCTAAAATATTCCCACTTACCCATTCTTCTTTCTCTTGAAGTTACACATCAGTAAAGCAAGTGGCATTTCAGGTAGGAATGTCCTCTTATGGGCATCACAGAAGTGAAGAAATTCAGGGTATTGGGATCATTCTGGATCTGTTAGGAAAAACACCGTGATCACGTTCCACCTTTTTTGCTCGTGCCACAGTAGAAGAAGTGCAGTAGAAAATGTGGAATGACACTGAGATAACTAATGTTCTTCGCTACCACTTTCACTGCAGCCTGCTAAGTACGGGTGTCATTCATAAAGTAAATAATTTAATTTTATTCTTTTCCTGTGCATTTCCTATCTGAAAATCTGGTAGATTGGCTGCTAATCTGGAATAATGAGCTGTAGCTAGCTATCTTCTTCCCTTTCTGCACCTCTCCAGACCCCCATGTGTGGAAGCAAAATGAGGAAGAAGGTCTTTGAACATCTCTCTTGACTTGCCCTATATATCAGTAGCTAAGGTTGGCCAAAGACATCTAATTTTGGACAGCTCTGTTGAACAATTGAAATTAGCTACTTAACATACTGGTGAATTGTTCTCAAGGAGCATACTCTGCATCAAGAAACTCCTAGTCTTCACAGTCTGGCTGCCATGTGAACGTGCTTAGATTTGCAGAAAGCTGCCATTAATAAGAGTTAACACAGTTGTTGAAAGTGTAAACATACCAAAATTTGAAATTGTATTGCAGTAGCAACTTATTTTCAGGAAGCAAGATGGGTTGGACCTTCAGCTGTTGCACGGTGGCGCAGTCCCTCAGACATTAGTAGGGTGACACTGATTTACTCCACTGAGAATCTGATCCTTTGAGGGAGGATGGGAGAAACTACAGCCGTGATGGCTGGGAAGGCTAAATCCCATGCCAGTGAGGTGAGGGGGACTGTGCTGCATGGACTACAGACCTCAGAGAGAGAAGGTAGCTGGAAAATGTGTTGTGTTCTGCTAGTCCCTGGATGGAAGGAACGGTCTGATCCCTTGCATGGATTTAGAGGGTTTGGAGTTTCTCTGATTTGTACCTGGTTAATTGTGCTTTTATAAACATTTCAGCAGCTGCAGATGAACAAAATGCAACAATTCTCTGACCATGTCTCCTATTCCCTAGATATACCCTTTCTGTTTAGAGAAACTCTTTGCAGCATCACAGTTGCTGCCTTGAAAGCGTACTCCATCCCTGGGGTCTGCTGCCTTTGCTGACAATTATCTGCAGGAATGGAGGCAAGTCATACTTCTGCTTCCTGTCCTGGAGAAGGTTAAATGTGAAATGCGGTGACTGATAACCTCTAACATGAAATCTCATAACAGGCATCTTTAGGTTTTACATGCTGGTTTACAGCACAGTCTGCAGAGCTTAGAGTAATGCATTTCCCAAGTCATAGCTGAATTTTTCTAATTTGTAAATTTTTCTTCATGTCCACATTTTAAGACTCACAGAACACAGTGGGTTTAATGCAACAGGTCTAGACATTGCAACCTATGACTGCATGATTTTCAAGGCTGACAAGCTTTCACATCAACATTAAACTGCATAGGCCGAGGTTTTACTATAGGGCAGAGGCTTTCCATGGCCAGTGCTTCAGGACTTGATGCCTTCTCATTGCCCCTAACTCAGAGAGCATGAGAGTTCAGCACAGACTGTCTGCCTGTCTGCCTAGGTGTCGTGAAAGAAAAGTCTCACAGCAAAGATAATTTTGATCTTTCTCAGGAAGATGCATATATTTTAGCTGTGCAGTTAGCGTGTTTCCACCATTTCACTAGGATATATTCATATACTTTGGAGGATCCAGGCATTAGTGTCCTTCAGCAGCATCCCAATGACTTCAGAGTTCCATTTGCATGTTATATACTCATTTAAAAAAAGAAAGAGTGCTCAAGCTGATCATTTAAGCACTTGTTTTCCACATGAGATTTAAAGCTACAAGCTGATTTTTCTTTAGAAATAGAAGGCATTTGCTTGTCACGTGAACAGTTTCCTCACTTATTTTACACTGCAAAATTACATTTGTACCACATAAATGGGCTTGCATTTCCCTAGTGGTAAAAGCCTCATGTTGTATCTTTCTTCTTCACATCATATTTTCAAGCTGCTTGACAATAATGATTTACCTTTGACAATGCTGTCTTTTGTGATTTTTTTTTTTTACGGATAAAAGTTCTGATTTTTATCATTCCCATCTATTTCTTTCATTCCTAATAAAACTACATTCTGGGCTAGACATCCAGAATACTGTTGTAAGGGAAAGGGAACTCTCTTCTCTGAGTGTCATGGTACGGGCTGGGCTGGCCACTAAACAAATGGCAGACACTCTCTCTAACCTCTCTCTCCCTTCCCAGAAGAGAAGGGAGAGAGAATAAGACCTATGGGCTGAAGAGAAACTAAACTACTTTAATGAAATAATAATAATAAAAAGAAAAGATAATAATATTAAAAAGGAAATAATGAAATATATACAAAACCAGTACCTAGCTCCCAGGGTGACAGTCCCGTCACCAGCAGACACTGGAAAAGTCCCAGGCTGGACTCAGCGATGGATGGGAACTGGGTTCCAGCTCTGGAGTCAGGAATGCATGGGTTGTGATCAAAGGCAGATGAACAGACAGAGTCCTCCTTGGACACTGGCCATTGGAGAAAGAGGCTGACCCCTCAGCTTTTACACTGAGCATGGGGCAGATGGGATGGGATACCCTGTTGGTCAGCTTTGGGTCACCTCTCCTGTCCCCTCCTCCCCACAGGTGGGACCCCTCTACGCTTTTCTGCCTCTGACCCTCCAGTGGGGCAAATAACAAATTTGCCTGACCTTAGTTCTTACAGGAGTAAATATAAGCAAGATCCTCTCTGCATACCGTCCCGTGGTATAACTATACACATCAGATGTTATCTCTAGAAGTGGACACTGTCTGAAAAATATGCTGTTAATTTCAGAAGGTGCAGTTAGTTAGAAGAGACTTCACTGAAAACTAAAATGACTGAAAAGGAAATTGGTTCGATTTTACCTCAAACCAGGACTTTCCACCCCTTATTCCGTACCATTTGCATCATGCTCAGATCACTACTGGTTTGTTTTTAATCCTCGAATATATATACAGATCACTAATTTACGGTTTGTCTTTATATGGAAAAGTTTGTAAAGTTCATTTAGTTCAGAATTTTAGGATTTCATCTATCATAGCAGTCTTTCAGGGCAGGAAAGATGATATGAAATTCATAGTGGATTGTGCCAACAGGTAGCATGTCCACCTCGAAGAGCTTGCTGGATGCCACTTGATGAATTTAGCTCAGGTTTCATCACGACTGTGTTATCCTGTAAAACACATATTGAATGCTGTTAGTGCTATGTAGTGCTTGACACCATACAGCTCTAAAATTGAGTATTCTCACCCAGGGTTAAATTTCCTTGAGGTACACACTGAACTTCTCCATTCTTCAGCATTACCTACCAAGTACATCCAGGTCCTTGAGTGAAACCAGTCACATGAATGAGTTTGCCTTTGTCCAAAGTAGGAAACCCCCAGTTTTCCCTTCAGTATTTCTCAATATTACCCAAACAGCATTCCTTTCAACCACCACAGGGACTTTATCCCCTTCTACAGCATGTAAAAAGTCTGATTGAAGTGGACCAGCTTGATTGATGGATCCTCTGGTGTTAACTAACCAGGTATCTTGCACTAAATGCCTGTTCCAGTATTTAAAAGTTCCCCCACCCATTGTTTTCAGGGTAGATTTTAACAGTCCGTTGTATTGTTCAATTTTCCCAGAAGCTGGTGCACGATAGGGAATATGATATACCCACTCGATGCCATCTTCTTTGGCAAAAATAGTTACAAGTTTTTAAAATGAGTCCTGTTGTCCAACTCAATTCTTTCTGGAGTGCCATGTTGCCACAAGACTTCCTTTTCAAGGCCCAGGATAGTATTCTGGGTGGTGTCAGGGGGCACAGCATAGTTTTCCAACCATCCAGTGCTTGCTTCCACCATTGTAAGTGTGCAGTGCCTACCCTGCTGGGTTTGAGGGAGTGTGATATGGTAAATTTGCCGGATCTCCCCATACTTGTATTTCAGCCATCATCCCCATCCCACAAAGGTCTTAACCATTTAGCTTGCTCGATTTCAGCGTGTGTTTCACAATCATGGATAACCTGTGCAATAGCATCCATAGTTAAGTCCACCCCTTGGTCATGAGCCCATCTATATGTTGTATCCCTTCCTTGATGACATGAAGTGTCATAGGCCAACTGAGCTATAAACAGTTCACCCTTATGTTCCCAGTTCAAATTTATTTGGAAAACTTTAGCATCCTGATCCACTTGTTAATTGTTTGATGTTTCTCAGTGGCCCAACTTGCGGGTACGTGGGCATCTACATGATGTACCTTTTCAACTAGTTTCCCCAGCCAGTCAGCAATATCTTCCCACAATTCAGCAGCCCAGATGGGTTTACCTCTGTGCTGCCAGTTGCTCTGCTTCCACTGACCTTATCTCTTTTTACAGAAAAAAAAACCTGCTTTCAAAAGAATTCTAATTATTTTCTTACCTTTCTTAAAAACTTCTTCTGCTGTGTTACCCCCCACAATGATGTCACCAACGTATTGCAGGTGTTCCAGAGCTCCACCCTTCCCCAGTGCAGCCTGGATCAGCCCATGGCAAATGGTGGGGCTGTGTTTCCACCCCTGGGGCAGTCAGTTCTGATGTACTGGACGCCTCTCCGAGTGAAAGCAAACTGGGGCCTGCACTCTGCTGCCAAAGGAATAGGGGAAAATGCGTTAGCGACGTCAGTTATGGCATAGCACTTGGCTGCCTTCAACCCCAGTTCATATTGATGTTCTAGCCCGTCTGACACGGCAGCATTCAGTGGGGGTGTGACTTCATTCAGGCCACGATAGCCTACTGCTGGTCTCCAGCCTCCATCAGATTCACACTGGCCAAAGAGGGCTGCTAAGGGGTACGTGAGTTGTGCGGATCACTCCTTGTCCCTCTAGCTGATGGATTTGGTTATGGATGGGAACTGGGGAGTCTCAGTTGGTGCAATATTGTCAATACACCGTTGTAGCAGAGATTGGCACCTGCTGTTCTTTAACCCTGAGCAGTCCTACAGCAGAAGGGTCATCTGAAAGATGGGGCAAGGTAGACAACTGTGTAACATCCTCAGTCTCTACAGCTGCTATACCAAAACCCCACTGATACCCTTTTGGGCCCTTAAAATACCCTCTCATGATGTAGTCTATGCCAAGGATGCACAGAGCATCTGGGCCAGTCACAATTGGGTGCTTCTCCCATTTATTCCCAGTCAGGCTCCCTTCAGCCTCCAATATAATCAGTTCTTAAGACAGACACCACCCACCATCACTCCAGAAATGGTGATGGATTCTGCTCCTTCACGATTATATGGCAATAGGGTGTGTGTGCACCAGTGTCCACCAGGGCTTTATACTTTTGTGGCTCTAATGTGCCAGGCCATCGAGTCCACACAGTCTGATAAACTCTGTTTTGCTTCTCCTCCACCTGGCTGGAGGCAGGACCTATCTAATACTGACTATGTTAACTGTATTATAACTGTAAACATCAGACACAATCTGCTAGATGCTCCATCTTTGAAGATTATTTTAATTTTCATTGCTTTCCCTTAAGTCACATTAAGTTAGTTATATCCCTTATCCTGCCTGCTGAGACTGCTTAACGCAGCATCTGTGTCCCTTTGTTAAAAACAGTAATCTGAATTTAAACTACAGCAATGAAAGAAGGTCCTACCTTCTGCCTCAGAAATGCTTGAAAACAAAGTGGTCAATGAGATTCCTTTTTCTGCTGTACAAATTTGCAGTTTTTTCAGGCACTGGGGGACTGTTACAGTTGTCCAGTCAGAGCTGCAGTTTAACACAGGTTCTAGAGGGTCATCAAGTGCTTTTCACGCAGCCCACAACGCGTGCTCGAGCTGTGCACATCTCTTGGAAACAGTCAGCCTTGAGCATTTAGACCAAAGAAAGCTAGAAGGCATTAAAATTCACTGTTTATAAAACGCTAACATACAATAAACAGAATGTATCTAGATTCACTAAAGACACAGGAAAGGAGGATTTAGTTCACATTCATATAGGTCTGGTCCCAATACAGCCCAGTATTTCCCAATGGGAAATATTCAAACATACCCAAAACTTGAGAATATGACCTTATTATTGATCTTATGACATGGTATAATGATTAGGAAGATTTAGAATGGTTGGCAGGATGAAGTCTTTTTACTATTCAATATCTGGCTAACTGCATTGGAGCATTTATACTACCTAAGTTAAATTGATTATACTTTTTTGTTTACCTTTTAAGTAGATCCTGTTTCTAGAGGGAAATTCAATATATCTTAATTCATTTACTTTCATTACAGACATGCAAACTATGTATAAATGCTAAATTAGTGGAACAGGTCCGGTTGGGGTTTTATAGACACAGTTAATCACAGAGAAGCAGTGATGTCCAGCCCAATGGAAACAGCCGAGACTGAATCCAAATTCCTGTAAGTTTGTTCTCCTTTCCTTAAAATCTACATTGTGTTTTGCATCAGAATGACCACATGCTTTATTTATTGACATAAATAAAAAGATACTGTTCATTTTATTGATACTGAATATTTTAGGATGTCATAAAACTCAGTTTATATACAAAACTTAATTCCACACAAATGTGTTAAAAGTGTGAAATGTTGCCCATAAGTGATCAAGCATTCTACACTGTTCCCCTGTGTCTTCTTCAATGCAAAAATGGGACTGGCCGATCAAAAGATTTTATAGGTGAACTTACTTCATCTCAGGTTTTAAGGTATTTGTGTTGCAGAATCAACAGCTACTCGTTCTTAGTTACATTAAAGTCTTCCCAGGCAGATATAGCAGTGTGTAAGTGCCTTAAAATCCCAATCAGTACCTTTCCTGTGCAGAAATGTAACCAAAGGTCTTTGTGTCGTGCATGTTCTCTTATTTTCAAGAGATCAAAGGGATGTCTTGAAAGACTCCAGAAGCTCATGAGCTGTATAGCTATAGCAATTAATGTTTTACTGCAATTTTGTTTTTCTTAGTCTTTCCCACAACAATTTCCCATCCACCACAAACAAACCATTTTAGGGCTGATTTTGGAGTCCTCTCTGTCTTCACCAAAGACATTTGTCTCAGACAGATTATGATTCTGCCTAAGGCTACAGGTCCTTGGCCATGGGGAATTTACAAAATGTTAATGAAAGAGCTCTGCTCTACTACACCTTTCACTGGGAGGATGGTATCTTCCTGTCTTCACTGGCTTCCAATGCTTTTTTTAACCTGCTGTATGTCTCACATCTTTACTGAAAACTGACTGTAGCGTTCTGTTCACAGAGCAGCAGAGATTTCATTCTGACGGAGCTGGTAAAGTCGGTCAAACAATTTTTCAAAGAGCAGTTCCCCAGAAAGTCCAGTCTGTTAAAATTAATTTTTTTTAACCTTTGTTTTTCATAGAATTCTATTATACATATTTTAAGGGAAAATCTTGACATTGTCCAATGGGCTTCAAGTATTAGTAACCATTTTTTTTGTTACCATTCCTACCCAAAGTAAATGCTACATGCTGTTGCCAGTAGTTGGTTCAACTTCTCTTCAAAGACCTAAAGCCGTAGAAAGCTCCAGAAAGTCAGTTTCAGTTCTTTCCATGACCTAATCCTTTCATTCAAAAGACGTTAAGTTTGTAACAGCTGCTAAAGTATTTCAGGAAAATAGCTGTTTCTACTGTGTTTTATTATGTCTGATGCATCCACACAGCCACCCAAGAATGATTGCATTTACAGGAATAACAGTAATAAAGAGTTATAATCTGTGTTTGGATGGCAATGACATCATTTTTAAACAATTTCAGAAATTTCTTTTAATGCAATTTCTGCAGCCTAAATTGGGGGCAAACTTATAAGATTGGATGACTGTTCTACATCTGGTTTCTGTTACTGAGAAGCTGACAGACACCATTTGCTCAGACCATCTGCAGAGAAAAAGGTTGTTTTCTTTCTTTTAAGACAGACCACTTTTGCTTTCAGCATTTCAGGCTTCAAGTAACACAAGGCACATGTTACTTCCTGATAAGTGTGGGAATGGTATTGTTAAAACTCTTCTGTGTAGCACTTAACTGTATACTTGACATATGAGGGATACAGTCTTGAGAAACTGAATATCTCATTTTAAATATTTGGTGTGCATTAAGGGACTGATATAAAGCCTGCTGTAATTGGTGTGTGTCTCCCTGCTGGCAAAGCATGTATTGGATCCTCAGCCCTCTTTGATAGTTGCTAATAGATCCAGATACTGTGAAAATATATATAATTTGTCTGCCTTTTCACTTGCATCACTCTAACTAGGTTAAATTATTAATGAAGACTACAGAACTCTTTAAAACTATCCTGGATGAGAAAGAAAGTTGCAGCAGTGACCCAGAGGACAAAGCTGTTGCCACATGCCAGGCAGAATAGACCTCTAGATACCAACGTTGACTGCATCTTCCAAAGCTGGGCATGCACTGAGGCTGATGTTTGGGGCTGAAGTGCACAGAGAGATTAAAAGATTACTGGTCCTTCCTGCTATGGGACTGTCAAAAAAATCTATCAACCCCTGAAGACAGAGAACAAAATCTCCATGCTGGTTAATAAACTCCACAAATACATGAATTCTGTTAGATTTGAGACCAAATTCAGAGAAAGCCACATCCAGCCCATGGACAGTCAAATGGATATGCTAAAAAATTATAACTATTCTATTAATAAATTTATCAAACAGAAATCCTATCCCTCTTTCAACTGGTTTTCAGGGTCTGAAATAGAGTAAGTACCAGATTTATTTTTGCCGCTTGATTACAAAGATTTTTTTTCCCCCCTTTTATTAAAGAGTCTTTCAAGAATACCTGATTTCTTCTTTAACGGTATAATAATATCCCCCCTTACAGATGTAATATGCATTAGGGCAAAAGACATGAGCTATATGATAACCCTTCACACTTTGAGATACACTGCAATTACCAGCAGCTTTGCCATTTGGATGACAGAGCTTGTTTGGGAGTATGCAGTGACCATGCTTGAAGCTGTGTGCCAGCAACCAGCTACACCCACCTACAGCTGTGGTGTCACGTAGACCACAACAATTAAGTTCTTTATACAGCCTGCTCTTTGGTATTTGATGTAGTCCTTGGGGTAGGAGGTTGACATTGCTAGTTTCGGAGGCTGAAAGCCTGCTTCTTAGAATCATAGGATCATTCAGGTTGGAAAAGACCCTTGGGATCATCGAGTCCAACCATCTACCCTACTCTACAAAGTCCTCCCCTACACCATATCCCTCAGCACCACATCTAATCGTCTCTTAAACACATCCAGGGATGGGGACTCAACCCCCTCCCTGGGCAGCCTATTCCAGTGTCTGACCACTCTTTCTTCCAAAAAGTAATGAGAGAAGGCAGCCCGTATTTCCTCCTGCAGAACAAGCGGTGGTAGAGGCAAACTTTCCCAGCTCTCTCAGTCTTGCAGCTTGGCCTCCATCCAGATGGATTAATTAGTAAATGGCACGTACCTCAGTCCTTTCCACAGAGAAAATCCACAGGATTTTTACTGCTGTCAGGGATGGTAAGTTTTGCTGCACTGTATTCCTAAAGTGAGTAGTAATATATTTGAATGTTAGACACCTTCTTTCAATGTAGGTTAGCTATTTACAGGTGAAGAAGAGCTAAGAACTGACAAATGAGAGTAAGCAGAAGGAATGCTATCCAGGGATGCAGAAATGTTTTTGTGGCTCTCAGTGTCAGTTCAGTAAAGTGGAGACAAGTGGAACAGGTTTAAGACACATTAGGAAAAAGTATTTTAAATTTTTTGGCAGCAACACCTGTTTCTATTTTGTCTCATAGGAAAAATAACAACTGTCTACACATTGCAGTTGTTTTAGCAAGTGTTTTAAAACACTCGTTTTAAAGTGTTCAAAAAGTGTTTTAGCAAGTACTATTGCAACACACTGTGCCCCAAAAAACACTATTCCCTATCACAGACATAAAGTGTAATTTTTTTTGCAGATAGTCTTCAGACGAGTTTCTGACTTCAAATATTTAATTTGACTGTTGTTAGAATAACATGGACAAAGCAGACCACCATCTACCAGATGGAATTCTCTTTACTTATTTGGTTAAGTACAGGAAATTCTGTGCTGCTTATTAAGAAGAAGAACAACAAGCTCCTTTATCACTCTCTTATTTGGATTATAAATCTCCTCTTCCCAATCTGTTTTTTTTCAGAAACATCACTATTATGGTCTACTGTCACACCAGCTTGGGCTATAATGATCTCATATCCCAAGCAATGTTAAACCTTCTCTGGGACTGGCTGGGTGAATTCCAAGGAAAATTTAAGGTGCCACAGAAGCCGATTCTGATGTTTTCAATATGTGACCTTTGGCTGATCTTGAATTGTACCAATAACCCAGTGTGGTGGTAATGATATCCTCTTCTAAATCAGAAGTAAAACTCAGATTTTGATCTTAAGAGATAATGAGGGAGCCCATTACCTAGTTTTGACTTGACTTTTTGGCCTACGTGTTTTCCAGCACCCCACCCCACTGCTCTGCTGTAACCAAATGGGACTGGATGACAGATTATTTGTTTTACTAAGGAGACAAAGAAAAGGTAAATCTATGCATCATGTTTATTTTGGTGTTTCAGCAACGTACCTTATGTTTACGTACTTTATATGTTTAATACTTTATATACTTTACATACTTTATACACTATGGTGTTTTAAAAATAAATTCCTATAAAAATAGAGTGATATTTAGGAAGGAGCGTTATTGAATTTTTGGCTAACAGTGGCTGAGAAATAGTTTTTGTCTTCAAACAAAGCCCTTTCCAGAAGTATTACTACTACAGTTATGACACCTGACCTTCCAAAATGCCAAGGGAGTGATGTGTATTGTGAGTCTCTGAACATCTGTAATTACACAGAAAAATGAGTCTGTTTGCTTGGATCAGGAAGGTGCTCTCCATGTCAGTCCCTGGTAGCCTGCTTTTACAGCACTTCAGTTCACATTGTGGTGTTGCCTGGGAGCACATCAGCTGGATTCGTTCTGGATGAAGATAAGTCAGAAGATGTGTCTCAATTGCAAGTGGGCGTTTGGTCTTTGGGATTCCTCTGAGGCTAGTCTGAGGGCAGGGAATGCCCTGTCCCCAAATGCAAGGTATGAAAAACTGCGGGGTGAGGATGTCAGGTTCTCAACATCAACTGTTACACGGTTCAGATCTGCTCCTGCTGGTCTGCTCTGTCTGCTAAGATAGATGTACACCAGGGCACCGCTTTGCAGTGGACAGCACGGCGTGCTGCAGGCTCTCTGTGTGCTGTGAGCCCTGGAACAGGCTTTGAAGAAAACAATCTTTGAAGCAAATTGCTTCCACACTTAGTTCTGCAGGCATGCTTTCCATCTGAAAGGAAGGGAGACTTTTGTCTGAACTGTTGAGGTTAGCAGACTCCCTGTGCTCTGACGTTTTTCAAATACCAGCTGCACCATATTTTGGCATGATCCTGATTGCAGTGTTCAAAGCCACCTCTCAAAATCTCTAGTTATAGACAATTCACATTTATTTATTCAGAAGACAAGATGAGGTGAGAACACTATACTTATTCAGATATCATTGGCTGTTGATCTGTTATTGCTGATCATGTTACTGCTGGTCTCAATGAACTTTACTTTTACAAAGTTCTTTCCGGTTTGACTCCAGCCTTTAGACCAGCCTGAGAAATATTTGGGTCTCTACCCTTCTGTGAATCCTCAGACCTGTATCTTGATTTGAAGCTCTCCGCTGTTTGGGAAGGCTAACATTGATGCTAATTTTAATTACTGTAAGACACATGTTATCAAATTATTATTTTAATGACATATTCTGGTAGCATCCAAAGCACTTGAGAGATTACGCATTGACTTATCAACTCTCTCCTTTGAGGGTGTTCATGTATAGAAAAAGGAAAGTGTACCTGCATTAAATCTGCAACTTCAATTGTACTTTCTAAAGAGCTTTGTGGAGAGCTTAAAAGCATTCAAAGTCTAGACTAATTGTGACTGTCAATTCATTAAAATACTACTACAGCAGACAAAAATGTCACTACATTTTGAATAAATTGTCACATCATTGGTACTTGTCAGTTAAAGAAATAAATTGCTTGTGCTTTATTTCCCAATTATTTCTGAACGAGGAATATAACATAGTTGAGGAGTGGTTTGCAATTAGTTTGGTTTTGTTTTTAGTCAGCCATAACTTGGCCAAAGCAAATGTAAGTCAATTCCATAAAATATTTCTAGCAGATAATACCATCTTCTTTGTTCAGGATAAAGCACGCTGTTACTAATGGTGTGGGGGTATTTCCAGTGCGTCACCGTGACTTAACATGGTACCAGTTTTTGCATACCCTGACAGCTTACCTTCCTCTGTCCCTCACACGAATTTGGAAAGTGTGAAGGAGTTTTACTTTTTTAGAAGAAATTTTGCCTGTAGTTACCTTTTCTTTGTAAAACGGAAGTTGGAAGCTTGAAAAAAGACACATGAGCAATTACTGTGCCTTGTGCCCCGGCTTTGACATGAGGGGTTTGCCAAAGTGTTGCAACAACAGTTGCAGAACTGCCATTGACACAACTCCCATCCAAAGGAACAGTCAGAGTTTATTTTTCTGCAGACAATTTAGTCTTATAAATCTCTGAAAGGAAAGAGTATAGAAATTCCCTTCTGCAGCCTAAAGATAAACTTGTCTCATAATCCACAAAGGTTAAATTGAAAACCAGATGGCTGGAAGTTGTCCTCTGCCTGGCCGAGGAAACCATAGAAACCTGGGATGCTCTTCTGAATTCCCCTTTCTCTTCCTTGCCCACGGAATATCATCGTATCCACTGAACCTCTAACTTTACCAGTGAAATAAATGGGATTAATAATGTTCTGAAAGAGGACTTTTCAATGGATTAATGTAGACAAAACCCCTCCTCCAACACTTTAAAGCTATTGGTATAGGAAGCATTCTGTGTTTGTATTACCTGTTTCTAGTCACTGAAAAAGCTTTTTCTCTTTCTTTTTACATTTGTTTTTCCTTTTCTTTTTGGTTTCCTTTGTATTTTTTCTTTTCTTTTTCTTTGTTTCATTTCCTCTTTTTCTTTTCATTCTTCTTCTTTGAACATGCAAAAATCCATGCAAAAAATCAGGTTACAGCAGCATTGCCAAGATTGAAAAATCCAGCCCACCTAAATTAGGCAATGTCAGACTTAGAGGCACTATAAAAAACTGATTTGTGTGCTTGTGCACGTCTAGTGTGATACAGTCAATAAATACATCACTGAGTTCCTGCCAGTACATGGACAGAAGTTGCTCACTCAAGGAGTAGTGAAACACTTTTCTGGCCACCTTCATTATGCAGGGCCAAAATCCCTGCCTTATTTATTGCACATCAGTTCCCCTTCACCACAGGGTTTGAATTATTTCAACACCTAATTTTATTTTTTTTTAAAGGCAGCCACAAAGAATTTGTTGTTATTATTATTATTGTTGTTGTTATTGTTAGCGGCAGCTTTTTATGCAGATATAAAAGCAAATATAGAGATTCATGTTACAACTTTTTATTTTGGGCACCTAGTTAGGATCACTGAAGACCTGATTTTTCAAGGGAATATGTGAGAGCCGTGCATACGTTCAAAGTGTAGCTTCCAGAGTATTTAACATCATTTGGAAATTTTTCCACATCTTAAATTGAAATAACTTCCATTAGATACTCGGCCAATAAGGATCACAATTAGTGAGCACATGAGGTAAGTTTGATTTACACAGACTTGACTCCTTGCAGTTCCTTTGGTAGATGAAGTGGAATATTGTTTTTTCAAATAACCTATAAAATTATATAGTGCTTTCTCTTCACGCACTCCTCTATATCATTATTTTCATAACTTTGAGATTCCTATAGTCAAGTCATCTTCATTATGTAACTCTGACTTGTGTCCAGCACTGTTCCAGACCCCAATGGACAAAAAAAAAAATCCCTACTTATCCTAAAACTGTCTTATTGTCAATCGATAGAGAAATTTTTGACAATATGACAAACCAACAACATGTAAAGTTCTTTTTGTTTTTCCTGTAAGGACTATAAAAGGCACATGCAAGATCTTTTTTGTTTGCATGCTTCAAACAGGACCACTCACAGCTCTACAAAGAAGGTAGTTTTTAACAGGGGAAGAATGTGGTTTTCCTCCTCTAATTCTGCAAAATCGCAGAAAATTTTCAGGAAAGTTTAGACTGGGGAGATAGAAAATACAAAAACTATCATCCCAAAAATTTAAACCTTGGGAAAAATTAAAGGCGACTTGTAAAAAAGTATCAGTAGCCTTGACACTTAAGCCATGGTGTTAAATCAGCATAATGGATGTACTATTTTCAAGGGCGATGGCGATAGCTGTATCCTGACTAACATGGGATGAAAGAACTCTTCACTGTTAAGAGATAATTATCTAAGTGTATTAACAAGTGCTTGTTTTGTTTTATTAAAAAAAAAAATTAACTATGTTACAGATAATCTGGAAAAGTCTGGGAAAAGATTTAGCAATTGTATAACAATTGTACAACAAGAGGAAGTAGTAGAAAGAAGTTGACAAAGCCCAAAACAGAGACTAAAGTTTCTGAACACATCTCTTTCAGTCGTGTTCTCAGACTAATTGCTATGTTTTCAGGCATATAACCCATGCGTTAAAAACAAAGAGTTTTTTCATCAGTGGTAAGCAAGGTTATAAATATGCATGATATATACAAAGGGGAGATTCTTGAAGACCATCTCTTGTACAGGAGTGCTCACATATGTCCTGGTCTTTGGTCCTCTCTAAATCCACCATTTGCCCTGTCTTCAACTCTCCTTTGCCTCCACTGCAGCAATCTTCTAGGAGTTCTAGGGAGGCATCTCCATCCACAGCTGCCTCCTCCAGGACAGCCTTACAGCTGCAACAGGTTATATATATGTGTGGCTACTTATCTTCAAGAAATGATATTTTAAAGGGCTGCAAGTTATCCATGTGAAAATACATTCAGTATGTGACAAACTTGAATATTAGGTGGAACAATAAATTATCCTCATAGGTCTTTCCAACCAGGTAGCAGCAACATCTGGTACCTGACAAAGGAAAAGAAATTATCCACCCGTCCATTAGGCAATTTACTCTTTAGGACTGTGCAAGTTTGAAGATAGCTTAATCCACGGACAAAGTGCAGGAAATATAGCCGCAGCAAAAGTAGATAGTACATAGGTTCTTTGTGCAAATTAGTGCAATCAATTATGAATTTAAAGTAAGGGAGATAGCTGTGCCGAGCTCAGTGCACACCAAGGCTTTCCCAGGAGCATCTGTCCTCGGCTCTTCTTTTTGCTCTGAAGTTGCAGGCAATGTCTGAACCTATGGCTTTCCCTGGAAGCTGAAACGGTGCTGCTTGCAAACACAGCCTTTCAGGCTAGGGCTTGGCTGGACCTGACAAATACGGGTAATAATCAGGCCTCTGTGGATCTCCAGGCTAGATTACAACAGTTCATATTTAAAAATAAAGTACTACAGTTAGTTGTGGACAGTTTCTCAAATCATTTTCCCAAAAGTTGCTGGCACCTCAGTCTTTAGCTGGTAATATTGGCTCTGCCACACAAGCTGGATTTCACTCACCAGAATTTTCCAGGCAGATGGAAAGCATCCAGTCAACTTAGCCTGAATATTCCTAGGATGAATGTCCTCGGAATAGCTCCCTCTCACTGCTGCTCCGATTCTCAGGAAACATAAGTGCTCGTTAATTCATGAGGTAAAGGTAACCGTGAATCTTATACCCCCCAAATTAAATGTAATATTCACTGTATAAGTCTTGCTTTCCCACAGGAGGGAAAGGAAAGTTGAAGTCGAAGAATGGGTGAGAGTGAGACAGGGAGAAGGGATAGAAAAGGGAGACTGGGAGGAAAAAAAGGGAAGTGAATCAATCATCAAAATAAAGATCTACTTAATTTTTGGTTGCCAGTGGGGGAGGTAAGGTGGAAATCTCAAGCTATTGGTGGAGTGTTTTCTTTAAGTGCTGCATCTGGTTATAAGACTGATGGAGCCAATCTTGTAAAACATGGATGGAGGATCCTCTCCACCTTGCTCAGAGCTGACATATTTTCCAGTCTCTCAGTAAATCACTTTCTTTCCTTTCACCACGTGGCTGCTCAGAACAACAGGCTGCTGGGGAAAGGCAGCTTTCGCCATTATTTGATGATCACTCTATGCTTCAAAGCACAGAAACTGGCATTGCTCATAATTGTTTTCCTTTGAACTCTAATTTAAGTGTAAATATTGTTTTTATGCCTCCTTGATTAGATATTTGCTTCAATAGATCTGTTTGCACTCTTTACTTTCCTATATTGCCCTCCATACCTAGGAGCAAAGGGGTCTGACATCAGTAGAGTCATTTGGACAGAAAATTAAAGCAGGAGGTCTCCAGGGGTACTCGCTCAAGTCCGAGCATTCCTGGTACTGTGCTTCAGAGCCCCCGTTTGACACAATCTGCCATCAGGCCTAGAGGGCAGCTAAACTGGAACAGAGCAAGTGCTTTCACGTTAATACCTGTGGAGGTAAAATTAATAGGCACACAGAGCAGGGAACAGAATAGTTTTTCCCGAAAAGCTTTGGGGGTTAATACAAGCTCTGTTGGGTTGGCGGTGGATTGTCACTGGAATAACATCCTTCCTTTTCACTGAGTGTTTGCTCTAAAAACCCAAACCTTGCTGTTTGCTCTGTGCCTCCAGAAAGGCTTTGGAAATCACAGCGTTGAGTGGAAGTGAAAAAGCAGGATGTTTTCTTTGTGAGAAGGTGCCCTGAGTACACAGCCCATCATCACTATTCAGCTTTTAAAACAGGGGTGACGTGGTGGGAGAGCGCCAGGAAAGGTCTGGAGGTTGTTGTCACCATCTGTCCTGGCTCAGCAGTGGCAGAAGAGGCAGACAGACGTGACCCTGGGCAGACACCCCGGGTGACTGGTGCGGCGGTGAGGCGGCAGGGCTCTCCACAGCTCCAGGGAGGCTCTGAAGGCAACTGCAAAGAGCCAGTCGATTCCTAATCAGAAAATTCACCTCCGTTAAAAGCACAGTATTTTGTAATGCACGGTAACTTCGTTCCATTTTATTGTATCTTGGACTTTCCTGCATTCCGACTTCATTTCATTCATTATTACTGACATTGCTGAATTACCTCCAGGTCAATAAGCAAAACCAGGTGTGATTCTGGACCCACAAGTTTAAAAAAGCAGGCTTTACTTCGAAATAGCTCTACAGAATAATTTCATTTCCTTACACTGCCATCTACATGCCACATTTGCAGTTAGCAGCAAAAACATTATACGTGTTTTTACCTCTCTGTAGCACATAACAAGGGTGTCTGTGGCAAAGTTTGCTGGAGCCTCTTCCGCAGCACTCGCCGATGAGGCAGTTATTGGATTTCATTCCCAAGGCCAAAGCCTTACCTCACCGAGACATGAGCAGGTCTATATAAGAAACTCAAATATAAATAAGAGAAACGCTGATCCTGCAGAACTTTTATTCCAAAACCATCGCACCGCCTTACTTAAGGGGGACAACAGGGCTGACAGTTAAAACAGATCCTTGTTTTGAGGTCTGAGTATGTATGTGTGCTAAAGGGTGTGGAATGCCAACCTGCTGTTGGAGCAAAGTGGCCTCCTAAATTGCCTTGAAACAATGGCATATACAACAACAGAAAGTGTGTTCTGCCTCTCCTTTGGAATGTCACAACATCACAACAGTGTAACATGTGTTGATTTTTTTGTGAGACAGATCTGGAATGTAAATTCAATAGTCTTTTTTTTATCAGTGTTTTTGTCATCATAGTTTTTAAATCTATTATAAATGCCAGTAGACAATGGAGTAAGTGCCTGGGCGGTGCAAATGGTAAATCATTTAACCACCTTCCTTTCCATGTCCTTGATTATTACATAGGACCTGTGAGGCACAATATTCGCAAGTGCTAGACAATGAGTTAAGAAGTATTCTTGTTTTGTTTGATCCTTTCCATTAACAGATGGAAATGAACATTAATAGAAAGTGGTGGCTTGCCTGAAGTACATTGGACTAGAATTATCCACATAATTTACAGAATCTAGAATTCAGGATTGGATGAGCTCAGTAGATGCATATTGATACATTTAGTAGTCTGGTAGATCACTCTGGGGAAAAGAGACAGGAACGTAGCCATTTATCTCCTTGTTGAGAAGACTAAAGACAAAAATCTGCAAAACAAAGGTTGAAATTTGCATTTCAGGTCACATACTAACTGTAATGGAATAGTAAAATTAGTCACCTCTCCAGCATTAATCTAAGAGGGGACTGGCATGCCAGAAAACTTATGTTATTCAGAAATCTGAGTATAGTTTAAGTAATCAGCTTTAAAAATGTGAACGTCAGCCCGCTCTCCCAAGGAGGAGGAGGATTATGCAGATATCCTTAAATGTGCATCTTCTTGCATTTGCACTGGAAAAAATAACAAGGACTGTGATTAACCTCTTAGAGACTCCACATTCTGAACCTTTAAAAATACCCCAGTAGTTCAGCTGTCTCCACAGGTGTTTGCTTCTTACTTTTTTTTTCTTTTTTTTTTGTTTTCCTGAAATGCTTTTTCCCATGGAGATGAACCGGGGGCACAGCAGACAAAAATAAAAAAAATCTATCTTGCTGCTCACACCAGCTCGACCGTTGACTGTGGGGCAGAACCAAAGTAACCCGAGAAGCTGTCAGGGTTGCTCACAGCAGACAGCAGCAGGAGGAGGAGGAGGAGGAGGAAAAAGGCTCCGCTTCTGAGGTCTGTTAATTATTAAAGTGCTTGCTACCAGGCTCAGCTCCTTCACTTGCTGATGCTATGAGCCGCCTGCACAAGCTGTGTAGGTTAGTCTCTGCTGGAAGTATGTAGAAATTCAATAAGCTTGGATACAGAACGACCACTGAAATGCGGAATAATAGTTATAACAGAATAACAGTTATTTCTGTCACATTTCACAGGAAATAGGGAGTGACACACTTTTAGTGTCAAGGTCCCTATGCTTTGCTGAACTTGTCACATCTAATGAACTGACGGCGCCCAGGAAGCCTGGTGGTTTCATCAGTTTTAACACAGAGTCTGTCTCAGTTCAGAGTTTTCAGAAGTGTAAGAAGGGGGGGAGGGAAGGGAGATGTCCTGAAGGCAGAGAACTTAAGATTTTGAAGTCCAAACTCTGAAACTAGACTTTTCCTCTTTTCATGAGCTACATTTAACCAACTACTATTATCATTAAAATAAAACTAATACAAATATAATGGGAATGTGCATTAGCATGTTAAACTTTATTTGTATTATGAAAGTGATGTAAGAGTCCAGTTATGGACTTGGACCCCCTGAAATACAAGCGTGGGTGCTGCAGTTTCTCTCCAGTTAATAACGCAGCTGAGAATAGTATTTTGTTCTATGAAAGCTCTGCTGTGAGAGCTGTTTCTGAAGTGTAATGAAGATTACATTTCATGTACTAGTAACTGTTTCCTTCCAGGTGAGGACACCGTACTGCAGATTACCCCAAGAAAAAGGGGGCAGAACCAATCTTCTGATGACTCAGCTACAACAGCTGCTTTGTTTTGCTGTTAATGACAAATATTTTTTTCACCTTAATTGAATCGATCTGTTCAAAAAATAACAAAAATTTCTTACAACTACCTGCATCTCATTCCGAGAGTGAGCTATTCCTACAAACCAGTCTGGGTTATAACACTGTCAAGAGTAATGATTGTTCCACCTGTAAACCCTTTAGCTCTTCTCTTTTAGGAGTATTTAATATTTTTATGCTGTAATTAACATCTTCCAAATCTATAAAAAGCTAGCAATTAATGCGAACTATGTGCTTGGAATATGCATAGTGCATCAATAGGACTGAAGCTTGGAATCGAGTCCACGTGGAGGTTTTTCACAGGCTGAGTGTGTCGGATCAATTTTTATTATTATTTTTTGCAATACGGCAGGACGCTTGGAAGAGTCTATTTCCTTTTGCAGCAGCTTTTCTTTGAAACACGTTTGACAAAGGGAAGGGAGAGACACCGGGGCAGAGCTTTAGCCATTAGTCCTCTCCCTGTCGGCACGGATCAGCGCTCCCTGCAGCAAGGCCTGGCTCTGCTGTGTTTATACAGAGCCTTAAACAAACGAGCTCTGCTCCGCTGGCAGAGGCCCCAGAGAGCCACTTTAATGCAACCAGAACCAAGTTACTGCGGTGTGGTATTTCCACGCTAAAGAGAAGAAATATTTCAAACGGGGTGGGGGTTTAGCTGGGTGGAAGACTGCCCCGCTGCCGATCTACTGGAGGAGGGTGGTGTGTTGGGATCAACGGTGTGGGAACGCAACTTTTAGAGCCACGTGGCTTTTGGGTGGTGTATGGAGCAAAACAGCACTGGTGTCAGCGTACCACAGGCACGTCTGTGTAACTCTGCCTGTTCTCCAAGCATCTCACTGCTGAAGAATCATACTGCATACATGTATTTATTTTTAGAGGTGAATATTGTTCTACTTTCTTCTACCATTTCCTCTCCACGGTTTCCCTGGTTTCTTTGGTTTCTCAGGTTGTTTGATTACTTTCAGGCCATACTGTCAGGGTAATTTAGTGCAGAAATGTCTGTTATGCCCTGAACACATCGCATGGCATTTCATGTAACACCTCCTTTTAACACCATGTCAAAATGACCTTTATTTCTCCACCATGGGGGCTGAGATGAAAGAGAGGTTTTAAAGCTAAACGTGGAGATTATCTGGTAATGAACCTTGCGTTGTTCTCTGTGTTCCTGTGTTCCTCCCACCATCCTCGAGCCTGACCTACGTTACACAATTTGCAGCTAGGATTACCCACACATAGAATCATAGAATGACATGGGGTTGGAAGGGACCTCTGGAGATCATCTAGTCCAACCCCCCTGCCAAAGCAGGTCCACCCAGAGCAGGTCCTACAGGAACATGTCCAGGTGGGGTTTGAATGTCTCCAGAGAAGGAGACTCCACACCCTCCCTGGGCAGCCTCTTCCAGGGCTCTGCCACCCTCACAAGAAAGAAGTTTCTCCTCACAGTTAGGTGGAACTTCTTATACTCAAGTTTGTGCCCATTTCCTCTTGTCCTGTCACTGGCCAAATGTGAACATGGTCATGTGAACTAGCCAAAAGGGTCTTTCTGCCTGTGAATTAACACCAAGATGTGCTTGCTCCTGGTGTGTGTGATGCTGACAGATGCTCACTGTTGACAGTGTTGTCCCCGCTCACTACTGCATGCCTTTTAGCAACCCTTGGCCTGAGTCACAGCACTGACCACTCTTGAAACGGTTTGGAAACTTAGTGACACTATGTGCCAACATGAAAGTCTGCTTTTCACCCCCTTTGAAAATCTCCCTTTACTTCCTAATACACTTTGTTGACGGAAGGGTCCGGTTTCACATTAAAAGAGGCAATTGCTGAATAGTCTGCTCCTGCCCAGTCTGCCCACAGAGATCTGCTGGGCGTCTGGGTGGCAGTGGGAAGAGACTGGTGATCCGATAGAAGGGTCATGGGGCTAGCAGAGAAACGGGGAAGCAGAACAAGGGCTTGAAAGCAGCAGTCGCCGAAACAAGAGACCTGTAGCAGGCTGGCTGTGGGGCAAGCCTCTAAAGCAGGAGATGTGAAGCTGCCTCCAAAACGTATTCTCCTTCTGATGGGCTGCACAGCAGACATGCATTCCAGACGTGACAGGAAACGCGCCTTTTCCTTGCTCTTTTCCATGGATATCTCGTGAGTGCTCAATTCTGTGAGAACACTCAATTGGTGTGATGCCAGGGAAATGTAATCGGTGTTTCAAAGAACAACTGGATTTCACAGGAACCAAGATGAGAGAAGCAGGGAAGGGAATGGAGGAGAAACTCAGTTAATTTCAGCTGTGCATTTCCTGATGCATGTATCTTTAATTCATGTCAGCATCCCAACCCTTTCCTCTTTATTTTGAAGTGCTACTTTTACATGTAGTCACAGAGCAAAAGAATAGGCAATTCTAAAGAAAGGATTTTAGCTTATAAAAATATATTAGCAATGAAATACAGTAATATCACAGAATCACAGAATCACATGGGGTTGGAAGGGACCTCTGGAGATCATCTAGTCCAACCCCCTGCCAGAGCAGGTCCACCCAGAGCAGGTCCCACAGGAACGTGTCCAGGTGGGTTTGAATGTCTCCAGAGAAGGAGACTCCACCACCTCCCTGGGCAGCCTCTGCCAGGGCTCTGCCACCCTCACAGCAAAGAAGTTCCTCCTCATGTTTAGGTGGAGCTTCTTATCTTCAGGGCTATGTGGTAGAACTGAATCTGCTACAAAAGAGCATTAGCTGTTACATTGCTAAGGGAGACCAAGGAAAGTACCTTTACACTATACCCTGCCTATTACAGGAGCATAATTCATGCAGGTAGATGAACTCCTGTATCTGACACTGATTCTGTTGCTTCCTCTCCATTTTTTCTTTATGAGGAGAAAAATGTAAATGTGTTAAAGACCATGTCCCATTCACAAACTAATGCTCTCAGACAGCACCAGGGTGCTTCTTGTGCTAGACCTGGGCCAAGCCAACCCAGCCCCATTGCCAGGGAGGACAAGGAAAGCTCTTATCACACACAGACACACACCAACCTTTGAGTATTTGGCTCCAGGAATGAAAGCAGTAAAATATTTTCTTAAATCACAGCAAATTATTTTTGTTTCTAGCCAAGTATTGGTACCATGCTAAACTATATTTTCTGTCGTTTAAGAAAAAAAAATTCTGGCTCAGCAGCAACATTTTTACAATATGATTTTTCATATATTCAGCAGTATTCATACTGACCCACGATGGATGGTTGCATATAACTCTTTATTTTAATTCCAAAATTTTGTAAGTTAAAACATTAGTGCAAAATTCATCTTGCCAAACTCTTTCCTGGCAGAAATACAGACAGTTTAAATACAGCCATTTATCATACTATAATGAATATAGATAAAATATTATACTTATAACTCAGCAAGAGTCATATAACTGTTTGCTTTACAGAAATCTGTTTAAATGATGGGGCATTACAAGGAAGTTTGCAGTCAGCCAAAACCATCCTGCATCTATTTAAATGGCAGCTGTATCTTTTCTAGCAGCTGCCTTTTTTTTCTTTTTTTGGTTAGCCCAAGCAGACATGTGTGGGCAGGGGCCCTGGACTCATCGAGGCCATCTCCCCATCCCTAGTGAGGACCTCTGAAGGCAGCCTTTCCAGAAACTTAAGGTTCATCATAAGAGATTTATGTTTTTTCTCTAGTCAGCCAATGTTCCTGGCCTCCAAGGTTCTCTGCAGTTCGTCAACAGCTGCATACCACAGAACAGTCATCGTTTCTGTTTATGCATCTGAAATGGGATACTTCACATTTCTCTTATTTCCAGTGCACTGACTGGGTCACTGCTCAGCTAGACACAGTATTGCTCAACAGGCACAGTGTTTGCCCTTGTGGCCATTGCCTTATTCTGGCTTTCCCCAGACCTAAAGGTCTTGGCACTCCTGGGTTCCAGAAGATGGCTGGAAATACCTTTTTTCAGTATCAAAGCAACATTTTCTGGTGACTTGAGGTTGAAGGGTTGGACTTAGCACACTTGCAGTTAGGCTCCTTCTATTCATTGTGCCCTTCTCAGGCTCCCCACATGGTTCCTGCCTGTGGTACACACCAGTAAGCACCTAGGGCAATTTGGGATGTTTAAGCATTTGCTGTCCTGCTTTTTCACGTGTCCAGGAGCAGTGCCTTCCTGTTGGAGGTCCATGGCACTGCACACTGGAGTCTGTGCTTCAAAGAGCCCTAGCCAGGGGTGTGCTCCTTGCAGGGCATGGCCATGGCGAGGGCATGTGAATGGTTCCTCTGCCAAACAGTGCTCTATAACAACAAAAAACTCCTCAAAGTGAATCACTGACCTGGGTCCTTTGCACTACACCCTTGCTTGTTGTGGTAGTAGTAGACATTTTAATTCCGTGAGTGAGTGGAAATCCACCACTTACCTGCAAAGCAAAGCAGGCAAGAGAAAGTAAGTCAGGAAACAATAGCAGAGCTTGCAAACTCCTTGTGTAGACAAAGGCCTTGACTCTTCAGGAATGATGTCTTTGAATTTTCATTACGTTTCATCACTAAAAGCCTGCTGAGAGGAACAAAAAAACTCTAGATAAGTGAAGAAAGAACATCTTCCCGATCTAACTGTGCCAGCGAAGGATGTTTCACCCAAGAACACGATGTCATTGTTTTCTGCCAGAACTACTGGCAAAGCTGTGAGAGTAAGAGCACCAACCCATACTTGCTCACCAAGACCATCCGTGCCAAGATCGACTATGTCAGCTGTTCCAGGTAATACAGGTTTGTTTGGTTTTGGTTTTGGTGGTGGTGGTGTTGTCGCTTTTTAAAATAAACTGGCTAATCAAAGGGTTTATATCCTTTGGTGACATCAACTGTGATGCTGAGCCGGGAGCCACAGCCAGTAAGAGCAGCATGCAGGGGTTGTGCTTACTGACAGCCTGCTTAATGGACGATGCCAAAGAAGCAAAGAGGACTTGGATAAAGATGTGTCCTGCCCGCAGCTACAGCGGAGCAGAGCAACAACTGAAGTCACGCCGTGCTTGTGCTGCAGCCCGGGAGCACCAACAGCATCCAGGAGTGCTGTGTCCCTGCTGCAACAGGGAGGGCAACCGTCTGCACACACCATCCCAAAGGAACAGCTCTTGGCTCCTTGTCTTCAGAGAAAGGAGGAATGGGAATGAGTTAAGAGCAACGCCCGCTTTTCTGTTCACCCTTAATCAAAGTTAAACTATAGAACAAGACAATATATTACTGTAGGTTTTTAATTAAAATTTTCTTTTTAACTCAATACTTTTAACAGGGAATGGCAAAAAATAGTGTTAGAAATATCCAGTCCAGTACTGACTAGTTTAAATCACTTAGTGTATTTTAGTGCACAAAGCTTGCGTAAATTTTATCATGAAATCAAACAGTGTCATAGCAGTACAGCTACACATACTCTTAAGTCTTTTCAGGATGACAGCCTAACAGTCCATTGCATATAGCCAACCACAATATTTTAAAGAAAGGATTCAATACAAAATTTGGCCGCTTTCCAGGAGTGGGGGGAAGAAGCATGCCAGCCATGTCTGTATTGGTTTCTACTGCTCTGGATTTGGTTATAGTATATAAATTCTACTGTACCACTATTATCCTCATGTGTTAATAATTGTCTTAGTATTATCGATTATTATCATATAAAAATTATGCAATTAACTATTAATATACTAATAATAGTAATAAGCATGTTAATTGACTGATTCTGAATTTAGAGGTAGAACGACACAGTCATCCTTTGTCCAAAAGGTGGAGCCAATGGCACTCCGAGGTCCCAGCTTTGTTGCAGGTTGTGGTTAAAGATCCAAGCCCCTTAGGCAGCTGGGACATCCCAGCTCCATGGGCACCACAGCTGCCTGGTAGGAACGATGCAGCTTCACTACACTGACTTGTCTCCCCTTTTCCTAACAAATGGTGGGAGATCTGCATTGAAGCATGTGTGCATTTATGCAGTCTGTCTCTTAGCGGGATGAATCGGATCTGATCCTTAACGTATACTTTCAAAACGTACAAAAGCGTGTAACTAAATATGTGTAGACAGTCTGAGTCATGCCATCTGTAGCAGAAAGTTAAGTGAAGCAAAATGGCATGCGATTTGAAGGTAATTATGTGTGTTTGTGTGTTGTATAGGTTGACCACAAGTCATACCAATCTTTAGTTCCTCTTGTATTCTATACCTTACTTGAGTCACCTTCACTTACCTGTAGGGGAAAATATAATCTTCTGAGCAATTAACTAATGATGGTATGACCTTAAAATAAACTTAGGAGTAATGTAGACTTGAACACATGCTAAAAGAGAGATTAAGACTTTGGCATTTTAGTCCTTTAACTAAATTACTTTTGCCTGAAAACTTCCTCCTGTTTGGATTTTAAAGACACGTCCTCTGATACGATAAACCTCTGGTTCTCCTCACTATCCCTCAGCTCTCTCCCTGTCATGTTCTGCAGGATGAGACCTGGCATGAGCATGTTATTGCAAAGGTCAAGCTGGAGAGAGGCCGTGGAAGAGGGGTGCCAGTCCCACTGACCCCACAATGAGGCCATTTCAGTATTTTCAGGGACCTTAAGAATCTTTGTAAAACAGCTGTTAGAAAGAAAAGGAGATTAGTATGGGTGCAATCCTGAATGCCAGGTAGCAAAAGAGTTCTAATTGTGGTGGATATTAGCAGGAGCAGAATAAAAATATGTCAAAAGAGAAAGAGTAGTTGTTTATACATAAGGATATAAGTAGAATGTATCGGTGCTATCAATGTGACAAGTACAGAGAGGTATATCATACAAAATGTATACAAAATATGTGTGTCCTTCCGCGCTCCTCAATTCATTCCAGAACACCTAGGGAAGGTACTTCTTTTGCATTTGTTTGGCTACCTACAACTATTTATGTATCTTGATTTTTAAAAGTGGTAGAGGTGTCACTTGAAATCCTGTCTCCACCTCTTCAATAAGATGGGCAGTGCAGATTAAATACCCTGTTTTTACTTAACTTTGGCCCTTAGGCAGCATCTCCTGCTTGGAAGCTCTCCTTTCAATAAATACATAAAATACATCTGTGAATATCATTGTCGCGGTTTCAGCCAAATTTACTAAAACAGATGTGTCGTCAGTTCCCCCCCCCCCAAAAGAGAGGAGAGGAAGAGGTATGGAGATTGAGAAGTTTAGAATGAACTAAACTACTTCAATGAAGAATTAATATTAAAATCAGAAAGGAAATAATGAAAGCAGATACAGTATATACAAAACCCTCTCAAGCTCCCAGGATGACAGTCCCGTCACCGGCAGGCACTGGGGCAGTCCCAGACTGGACTCAGTGATGGATGGGAACTGGGTTCCAGCTCTGGAGTCAGGAACACACGGATGGGGATCAAAGGCAGAAGAACAGACAGAGTCCTCTTCGGACGTGGGCCGTTGGAGAAAGAGAGCTGACCCTTTGATCCCTCAGCTTTTACACTGAGCATGGGGCAGATGGGATGGGATACCCTGTTGGTCAGCTTTGGGTCACCTCTCCTGTCCCCTCCTCCCCACAGGTGGGACCCCTCTACGCTTTTCTGCTGCTGACCCTCTAATGGGGCAATTAATGAAATTGGCTGACCTTGGCTGTTACAGCAATAAGTATAAGCAAGGGCCTCTCTGCGTGTTCCTTGGCATGGAGCACAGACATTGGCCTTATCACTCTGAGAAGGAGCAGTTTTCTGCAGAATATGCCGTTAATTTCAGAGAGTTAGAAGAGGCCTGGCTGAGATGTAAAATTACTGAACAGGAAGTTGGTTCTGTTTTACCTCAAACCAGGACAATCATGCAGACTGCTCAGTCAACAGAAGGTGAAAAGAGCAGTGTGAATGCTAGTCCTAAACCAAGCAACTTTGTGGGGCACAGGCAGCCAGTGTGTTACCTGGTGACTATGGTGAAATGAGGCAGTTTGACAGCCTCAATGAAGGAAGTAATGGATTTCCCAAGTGGATGTCAAGACTGGAATCTTGCAGTATTTCCAACTCAAAAATGCCTTGCATCTACACAGGAAAGCTTCCATCTCGTTGCAAGCTTACACCTCAGGAGTCCTGGGCTCACGTACGATATCGAAATCCACACGAACACAAAGAGTGTGCAGGACTCAGGCTTGAGCAGGGTTCACTGGCTCTGTAGATCTCTGCCAGGTGTGTAAAGTGCTCTCTAATATGTCTCTCTCATTAGTGATTCCCAAGAAGACTTTCTGAAATTATAAGCAGTAGTGTGCAGTAAAAAGAGTAAGCAAGCAGAATTAATACTTGAAGCTGTTAGAAAACTCATAGTGTGTGATTGCCACAGAAAATATTTCCTGGTTTGGGCATTTTTGCATCAGCTGAATTTAATACAAGACCATGCATATTAGCTACGTAGACAGTCGTTGCTAGTGCTGAAAATGACTGCTTATATGGACGGACTCCTCATGTAGCTGTATGGGGGGATCTAAACTTAGCAGTGATGAAAGAGTTGTCAAGCATTGGGACAGGCTGCCCAGAGAAATGATTGGGTCACCATCCCTGGGAGTATTTAAAAGGAGGCGTAGATGTGGTGCTTTGGGACATGGTTTAGGGGTGGACTTGGTAGTGTTAGGTCAATGATTGGATTCGATGATTTTAAGGGTCTTTTACAACCTAAATGATTTTATGAGTCTGTGAAACCGAAATGAGAATAACAAAAACAATATGGTATCTCTATGCTGATGCATATAGATGGCTGAAGCTACCTGGATTTCAGTGAGAAAAAAATATGTGTAAATAGGCAAGTTTGGAAAGGTAAAAAATCGCTACGACATTGTTGAGAGTCTGCAGCAAGAATCTTGGTTTAGTCTCTAGATGTATAGGGGGTGCGTGGAGGTTTTTTTTTTTCCCCAAGGAGCAGCACAGGTACAAATGTCCCTACTTCACACAAAATAAGCAAGGAATTGTCTGAAAGACCATTCATGCCAAATGGTTTGTGAAAAGGTGTGCTACCTAACTAATGCAAGAAATATACATACTAAAATAACTAATTATATAATACATGAGCAATTTAATAACAATTAAAATAAAACAATTACGTAAAATTAAAGGCTTAGTTGCACTATGAAGACAAATTTAGAAAATCAGAATACTTGAAATTCACATATATTATTCAATATATGTTCTGACATAGATTGACTGCCAGTCTGACTGGGTGTTCAAGGTCTGACTACCAGTTTGGGCTGCCTTCTCTTTGAATGTATGAGGCTGAACAGAAACCATTGACTCCAACACATTTTCATTTTGGAGTGTAAGTATTAGTTTCTGAACCTGTCTCAACTGTAAGGGGTTACGAGGCGCTCAAACTTACGCAAAAAAATGAGGTAAAAAAATACCACTGTGCTGTTGAAGACTTACCAAACTAACCCCTTTCTGTTTTGACTACTTTTCATATTTCTGTTCCAGCTTGTGGTCTGTCTTGCAATTCCATGTCTGGCTGTGAATTAATTAACCCTATTAATACCCCTTTGACCTCTTATTAATAAGAGGTGCGCCTTCCACAGCTCTTTCCCCCACTGCCTTTACTGCTGATCTTCAGACTACCACAGGGACATCTCTCAGGATGTCTGAGCATCACAAAGAGGGGAGCAGCTCCATAACTATCTGCTCCTCCCAAGGTAGCATTTCCTGAGCCAGCAGCAAATGGCAATTTCTAGCAGGAACAGTGTTGCTGATGGTTATTTTTCTTTCCTCCACATATGCAACTGCTGCCCTTCCCACTTGAGTAGAAAAACAAGTCCCTTTTAACCCTCTCTTTCATTTTTGCCTTGTGGAAATAGAGGTAAATGTATTAGTGATGACCTCCAAAAAGATTCAAATGATGTATCTATCAGCACCATCTCACACTAGTCCTTTTCTCAGCATTTACAAAGATGCTGCTGGCTGCTGGTGGTAAGTATTGGCAAGCGGCATGTTACATGCTTTGTTTGTAATGAGCAGGAAAAAAAACTGAATTTGTGCATCCCATTCTAATTCATGGCATATATTTTATACCATTTTAATTAAAGTTCTGATTTTCCTCCAAAGTTTAGACTGACAACACCATAACACTGAGCAGATGCATCGATCCTGCACACTCTAGCAAGATACCTCCCTTCTTTGCAGTAACACCAAGTGGTGGAAGTTTTGCTGAGTGGGAATACAAAAAGACCTCCTGCATAATACATGCAGAGGAGTGAACCTGAGAATGGTAAGCACATTTAAGATTATACTTAAAGGAAGTTTAATCAGTGCACAGGAAGCTGCCAAGCTCAACCAAAATAAAATGCTGAATAAAGGAGTGCGTAATATAAATTGTCCTCCTTCCTGGTACACATGCATTAGAGTTAGATTCAAAGAGGTGCACCTATCTAAACTGGTTTTCAGAGTACTTCCTTCTAGGGTTAGATGCTTTTACCATCTATTTCTCACTTGGTGCTGTTGAAAAGAAGCTGATTTTGCATCTCCAAGAAGGATCTAACTACTCGGTCCCTCTTTTAGAAGCCATTTCATCTTCTCAAGGGTGCTATTAACTGCTTCTTGGAACAGTTTGCTGGTTATTGCACAGATTATAGGGGAAAGACTTGCCTTTCAGTCTTATCCAGTTCTATATTAGCATAAAAAATTGCAATATATGAAGAAGCAGGGTCTGGATCCCAGGCCCATGCTATCTCAGGCAATGTGGAGTTTTTAAGAACAACCTTTTACTGAAATCTAACAGGGTTTTGACTCAGTTTTAATAAAAAGACTGCGAACTTTCCAAAATCCCATCCAAAAAGTACCTCTGGGTGCAGACCAGTAAAATGTGATACACTGTTGCTTAATATTTATTTACTTTCAGATATATTTGCCTGCTACTTAATATAAGTATCCAGAGATTTTTCCAACAACCATTACTGCAAACCAAATGTGATTATTCCAGGAATTTTTTAAATCAAGTATCAAAGTGATAAAGAATCTGGAAAGAGGACTAAGACAGTTACTTTTTTTGCTTTGTTTATTTTATTTTTAAGACAAAATAAAATGGAATCTGCCACTGCTTGGCAGTGTTAACTATAGACAAATAACATCTGTATCAATAAAAAAACGCTGTTATGAACTTGTGCATATATGGCAGGGGATGTTCCATCTACTAGAGAGTGTACATTAAATGTACTGCATGTTACAACCCTGAACTTCAGGAGACCTGACTTTGGCCTCCTCAAAGACCTACTTTGAGAACTTCCATGGGCTAAGGCTCTAGAAGGAAGGTGGATGCATGAGAGCTGATCAATACTTAGGCACTACTTCCTCCAAGCTCAAGATTGGTGCATTCCTAGGAGCAAAAAATCAAGCAAAGGAGGCAGGAAACCTGCATGGGTGAGCAAGGAGCTTCTGGAAAAACTCAGATGGAAGAAGGAAGTTTACAGAATGTGGAAAAAAGGTTTGGGAGAAGTAGAGGAACACTATCAGAGTATGGAGAGATGCAACAAGGAAGGCTAAGGCCCACTTGGAATTAAACCTGGCAAGGGATGTCAAGGACAATAAGAAGGGCTTCTTCAAGTACCTCAGCAGTAAAAGGAAGACTAGGGAAAATGTGGGCCCATTGCTGAATGAGGTGGATGCCCTGGTGATGACGGATGCAGAGAAGATGGAGTTACTGAATGCTTT